>CM064511.1:1021628-1141628 GCA_032716605.1 Paralithodes platypus
TTTCTTTTACCCTCGACCCTTTCTTTTACCCTCAACCCTTTCTTTTACCCTCGACCCTTTCTTTTACCCTCGACCCTTTCTTTTACCCTCAACCCTTTCTTTTAAGGCATCTTCAGGATATAATATTCAGTACATTGTCAATTTAGTACATTGTCAATTTACCTGTGATCAAGTGGGGCGATACTCTTACTTCACACTCCGGACATGACTTGTATGCGAACTTGCAAGAGAGTTCACTCTATCAATTTTTCGATCGCCGACCTGTGGTAATAACGTTCTTGACCTTGTACTTGCAACAAAAGAAGAATTAATAGAGAATTTGAATGTTGGTGACGAATTCAGTAACAGCGACCATCGTACAATAACTTTCACTTTAAAGCTTACTAGTAACGAACCAAATAGCAGCATCGAAAAAGTCCCTAATTTCAAGAAAGCAAACTTTCATAAACTTAGAGCTATGTTTAAAGAAAGTGACTGGAGCTATTTAATTAACAATAACGACATAAATACATCTTGGGAATTATTCGCAATCACTTACCTAAAAGCAGTGCAAGACTGCATACCATTGAAAATACGGCGTACAGGCCATAATAATAAGCCCAAATGGTGGAATAAGGATATTTCAAACTGTCTGCTTCATAAAAAGTGTGCTAATGATAGATTAAAATCCTCACAAAATGACGAAGAACGGGTGAAATTTGTAGAGCTACGACGCAAAGCCAAAAAGTTAATTAACCCGGCAAGTGCGGAAACACTAATAAGAGTTTTACTGCTGCACTGCGAAACTCCTTATATAATCTAAGGCCTAGATTTTTTTTTTTTTTAAACCAGCCTAGTATCAATTTTTTTTTTTTTTATTGCCCTTTGGGCATGCCAAATATCACTCCTCCACATCCCCTCCTTTCGCCCCCCCCCCCCCCCCCTTCAATTATCACCTATTCTCTCTTATTCCATTATTTCGTCGGTATATTGTCGTCCTATCAATAGCGATTCATAAGCAAGCTGTGCTTGTATGTGCTACACAGCGAATGAAAGAGAGAAAGAGAGGGAACTACACGACAGTGTCGCTCCAGACGTCGTGAGGGGTGGATGTTGGCAGGCTGGCTCGCACTCGATGACTATAACTCCCGATCTCATTTGCCGATCTTGACCAGCCAAACGCTGTTTCCACTTGTTTTATTATTGTAACAGGTTAATATCTTTATAATCAACGTAAAATAGGCGCATATGGATAAGTATTAATGATATTTATGGTACGATGACGATTTGAGTGAAGGAAACAGTCTAAATACCTCCGCACAGGGAGGGGTGGCCACTACCCTAGCTGTGCAGCGGCGAGGTTAAGCAAAGTAAAAAGACCCTGGAGTTACATGTTGCGAATCAAAATAAAACAAACCCGAAAGAATTCTATAGTTATATCAGAAAGAAAAAGGTAGATACTTCAACTGTTGGACCGTTAGTTGATGAAAATGGAGAATACAACAAAGACGAAGTACAAATGAGTAATGCCCTCAAAACCTTCTTTGCATCAGTTTTTACAACAGAAAACCTCGGTGATATCCCTACACCATCGCCGATTCAGATTGATAATTCAGATGTTCTAAGCAATATCACCGTTACAGAGAGAGAAGTATTGAATTGTTTAGATAAACTCAAGGTAAATAAAACGCCTGGACCTGATACAATCTCGCCTAGAGTTCTAAAGGAAGCTAAGGATTAGCTCTCCAAACCACTGACATTACTATTCAATAAATCCTTGCAGTCTGGAACTATGCCTGATCAATGGAAGCTAGCCAACGTAACACCGATATTCAAAAAAGGCAGCAAATACCTACCCAGTAACTATCGTCCAATTAGCTTAACCTCAGTTGTATGTAAAATGCTAGAAACACTCATAAGAGACAGACTCGTAAATAACTTAGAGGAAAATAACATACTTAACCGTGCAATCCCAGCGACGGCTATAGCCGTCAGTAGATAATACTCCCCAGTCCCAGCGACAGTTATAGCCGTCAGTAATGTATTTGTCTTGTAATGGCCTGTACAAGGCAAATTGATTTTTTTTTTTTAAGTCTTGGGGAAAAAAAAAAAAAAAAAAAAAAAAAAAAAAAAAAAAAAACAGGTGATAGATCCACTCTTGCCTCATCTATTGAGGTGAAAAGGTGGTCTCTAATGTCATTTTGGCCACATTACTTGGGACTGCTGGGGACTTTTATTACTGTATCCTACGGTACAGTACGGGCTAAAGATACTCAACACGGCTTTTGCAAAAAACGTTGCTGTTTAACAAACCTCTTAGACTTCTTCCACGATATCCTCAACCTCTACGATGAGAGTAAAGCTGTAGATATTATATACCTTGATATTCAAAAAGCCTTTGACAAAGTTCCCCACAAATGTTTACTGCTAAAACTAAAAGCGCATGGAATACAAGACGGTGTGTTGATTGGATAGAACATTGGCTCAGCGACAGAAAGCAAAGAGTAGTCATAAACGGTAAGGCATCTAAATGGACCAATGTAAGTAGCGGGGTACCCCAGGGATCGGTACCGTACTAGGACCAATTTTCTTTCTAATTTACATTAGTGACATAGATGAGGGTCTCTCCTGTACAATCTGAAAATTTGCTGACTATACAAAAATTGTAAATAACGTACTCTCAAGAGAACAAGTTGACGATATGCAACACAATCTACTGTAGATAAGTTGTCATGTTGGGCCCAAATTTGGCAAGTGAGTTTCAATGCGGATAAATGTAAAGTACTACATATCGGATACCAAAATGAGAAAGCAAACTATTCGATTAATGGCACTCCCCTTACGAATGTAAACAGAGAAAACGATCTTGGAGTAACAATATCGAGTAACCTAAAACCGAGTCAACAATGTTCAGAAGTTGTTAAGAAGGCAAACAAAATAATTGGCTTTATAGGCAGGTCATTTGAGCATAAATCCAAAGACGTTATCCTAACCCTTTACAATTCCTTAGTCCGCCCTCTTCTGGAATACTGCATTCAATCCTGGTGCCCTTATTACCAAAAAGATATAGACAAGCTAGAACGAGTTCAACGTAGAGTTACCAAAATTATACCTAGCCTAAAGAAAAAATCATACGAGGAGCGTCTTAGAGAATTAAATCTATTTCCTTTAACCCATCGCAGATTAAGAGGCGACTTAATTCAAGTGTTCAAAATCATCAAAGGCATCGACAATATGAACAGTAGTAAGTACTTCACTATTGACCAATCTAATTACACGCAAGGAAACGGTTTCAAAATTATTGATAAATCTTTGAACTCACACGAATCTAAGAATTTCTTCTTCAATCGAGTTGTCAACTTTTGGAATGGGCTTCCCCGAGACGTTATAGACTGCAGCACCGGTCATTCATTTAAACTTCGCCTAGACATATATCTCGCATCAAACCCGCGACTGCCTGCGTTTGTAAATTAATTACTTTATTTTATCCCCCCCTCAGTTAGTAACCCATCTGTCCCATTCTAACTTCCTAATCCTGCCACGGACATTAGTTCCAGGGCAGTAGTTCCCTTTCCAATGTTCCCTTACCCACTCTAAACCACTGTTTGGACACTTGATCCTAAGTGTTTTGGAGGACAAGCAGCCTAGAAGGGTCACTAGACCTGTTCTTGCTTGATTTCCTTTGTACTCTCTCTCTCTCTCTCTCTCTCTCTTTTCCCCTCTATCTTACCTCTCTGGATTTCTTCCATATCCTCTCTCTCTCTCTCTCTCTCTCTCTCTCTCTCTCTCTCTCTCTCTCTCTCTCTCTCTCTCTCTCTCTCTCTCTCTCTCTCTCTCTCTCTCTCTCTCTCTCTCTCTCTCTCTCTCTCTCTCTCTCTCGCTCTCTCTCTCTCTCTCTCTCTCTCCTCTCTCTCTCTCTCTCTCTCTCTCTCTCTCTCTCTCTCTCACTCTCTCTCTCCTCTCTCTCTCTCTCTCTCTCTCTCTCTCTCTCTCTCTCTCGGGCTCTGTACCCGGCCAGACAAATCAGGGAACAAACTCTTTAAAAAAGTTGGGGAGGGCGAATGTTTATAGGTAAAGAAAATGGGATCCCGGCCATATGTATCTCCGTTGTCTTCTCTTTATCTATATATCTATGTGCAAAGTTCTATGTAGCTTAACGAATTAAAATATTGAGTCTGAGTCTATCTATCTATCTTTGCTATCTATTTCTATCTCTCTCTCTCTCTCTCTCTCTCTCTCTATATATATATATATATATATATATATAGGTATACTGTATATATATACATACTGTATATATATATATATATATACGGTATATATATATATATAGGTGAAGTCTATAAATATTCATGAGTGGGCTCGAGACTATAGCATCCGAGTGTGTACGGTAGTGCTAATAAGTCATGTCTCAGCTGTCAGTACGTTTAGTTCGCTCTGTGCTGTATTAATGTCTGCCCGATGTCGAATGGGGTGGGTAAGTGTAGGAACATGTTTGTATATCTCACTCGACAGGAAGAAATCAAGTTTAGAAATTGCTGATACCAATTATTGATCAAAATATACTTGTTGCCGAGACATGACTTATTTGGCCGACTGTACATGTTATTCCTTTCACTACGATGACACTAAAGATAATATTCTGGCTACCGTTAGACGCCTTTAATCCGACCCGCTTTTATATTTATTTATGGGTTGTAGCCATTCGACCCCATTCAGCCTACTGTTTAACACTTACGCTGCGGGCATATTTGGGCTATTTAGGGCATATTCATGCACTCCTGAATGATTGATCAAACATCTGCATTAAATGAACTGTATTCTGCCGAAAACTAGGCGAAAATAGCTTCAAAATGAGACCAGAACAGGCTTCGTAGGTGGCGGGGTTCACCCGCAGCGGTGCCATAGACATGCGGGAAAACCGCTAATTATTAGCACTCGCTCGCTCGGCAACACTGTTGTGAGACACCCGCGCAAGACACAGTCTCCCTCAGTGAGCGGCTCGCTGCTCTGAGGGTTGGAGGTGGGTCCCTCACGCTCCCGCCCACTGACACTCGATTTCAACGGCTTTCACAGGCTTTTAAAGACTGGAAATTGCTGTAAATTGCCAGGACATTCAGGAACGTCACCCGCAGTCAATGGGTTAAGACATTTATGCTTATCCAGGTATCGATTTATACCAGGCGAGCAATAGTGAGCCAACATACTTTGGCTTATGTTTTAGACAGCTGACTTAATTTGTAAATTTGTCGGTAGAAAAATGTATCCGGCGAAGCAGGATTTCTCCACACAATGAAGGCTCGCTCTCGCTCGCCTTGAAAAAATCGATACCTGAATGGGGAGAAACGTCTTAAGACAGTAGCCTGAATGGGGCCGAATGGATAAAACCAAGAGAAAATAGCAGGTCGGTCTCCTTAACCCTTCTTGTACAGTCGTCAGGATTGATTAGTTTCATTTTCCCTGTTAGTAGCACTGTACGGTGGAGAGGTATCCCCTCCACCTCCTCTCCTTGTTGTTTCCATCCCCCCACCGAAACCCTCTCATTTCTCTCCGACCCCAGAACTACACCCACCCTCCCTTCTCTCGCTCTCACCCAGCTAGGAGCTACTTCTGGGACCTCACCGATTAAATTTATTCTGAACACCTAATGAAGGAATGAAGTATTCCACACATCCCTCGACCACCATCTCCTGCAAATTAAACATATGAACTAAACAAAACTTAACCTGAAGCTGCTAATTAATACCGTTACTAGTAGGGTTAACTGTATAATGATATGGATATACCAGGTATGAGGGGTAGAAATACACGCTTGTATAATTAAATATAAGGTATAATGAGATTATTGGTTATACACGAAACTGTTATACAGAGTGGTATTATGGTAGAAGAATTATTGATCAGTTCAATAGCCTATATAATAACTCTTGTAGTTAATCTAGGATCTAGTTATTGGGCGTTACATAGTTATTTAGTAATTATTCTTAACAGGTGAGAATTAAAATTATCTTGAATAGGCGTGAAGCTTTCAGAAGTATTATGTGGAGTAGATGCCCTACGTCTTGCCATTACTCAGGGAGGTCTATGTTTCAACCCATATTGCTACATAGGTATCTTGTTTTGTAACTAAGTTAAGGGGGGGCCCTTAACTTGGTTACAAAACAAGATACTTGATCAAATAGAGTACTGTAGTCTTGTGGCAAGGTGTTAAGGGTAAGGTGACAACATGATTAAGTCCTTTCCTAATGTATGGGTGAGCGTTAGTGTTGAGGACATGGGAACTTTAAAATAAGACCCTCCCTAATTGATAGATGAACGTAAGAGTACCCGAGGGGTAGTTAATTAAAATAGGGCATATATATTGGTTATCAACCCTTCAGGATTATTAAGCCTGTTTATGTCAAGTAATATTTTCAAGCCTGGAGCCTCTTTTCGAAAACCTTGCCAAATGGGTAGTTCGTGTCTCTTTTATATACAGTAGTTTTACGTTATGGCCAATTAGGAAAACAATATGGCCTAATGATTGGGTAGATAGCTTCGTTAAGAGGATGACTGTTGTGTTAGCGTAATGAAGTCACATGGCCGACTCACTGGGCACATTCTCGGCAATAATTCATAGCATTTATTGGTAAATTGGCTGTTTACACTTAATGAGTCCTGAACTGTCTGGAAGCAGAGATATTTGTGGTGAATATGATTAAGCAAATGTCTTGTTCTTGTATACGGTGCTAATAAGTAGTGATATTAGTATTTAGTAATTGTATAAAAAGAAATCATTCAAAATACTTGAATGGTTTACTTTGTGTTCATTGATGGGAGAGACTCATGGTAGAATTGACACAGACGGTCCTCGTTGTCTCAAGCTTGTTACGTAGCCCAGCCTGAGCCATTACAACGATGAAAATGAGATACAACTTCACGTGGGTTTGTTTGGCAGCTATATTAGAGTATGATACAGTACTAAACCATCAGTACATCGGTATGAACCTTTCAGGGGTCAATGGTAAATGTATCGGTATGAATCACTCGAACTATATTTAAGGATTTCGGCGACCCCCCCCCCCGATTTCTCTCTCTCTCTCCCTCTCTTTCTTTCAAATTTAGTAAAGCTATTACTTGACTCTGCCTATGATGCATTGCATTCTTTCCTTAGGTGTTCGGAATACATGCAATTGGTGAGGTCCAGAAGTAGCCCCTAACTGATTGACAGCGAGAGAAGGAAGGGTGGGTGTAGTTCTGGGGTCGTAGAGAAAATGGGAGGGTTTAGGTGGGGGTATGGTAACAAGGAGAGGAGGTGATACCTCTCCACCGTGCAGTGCTACTAACGCCTTAGTCCAGGGAAACTGAAACGAATTAATCCTGACGACTGTACCAGCGACGTATTATACTTTATTCTAGCTGTATTTAGACGATTTTATGCTGCTTAGGGAGGATCTGTGGTAGTTAAAAGGTGGGTTTGAGATAGTTTGAAGACTTATTATTGCTAGAGGTCCTTCCTAAGCTGAATACAATCGTCTAATAGTTGCCAGAATATGATGAAAAAGACGTCCCTGCTACTGAACGGGTTAATAAAAACAAATATGGGAAAACAATGGGAGGACTGTTCCCAAATTGCTTTTTCTTCCTCGGGTCATCAAATTTGGTCCGATATGAAGCGGAGATTGGTCTTGATTTGGGTGAGAGTTGGGGTATGAAGACGCAGTGCTTCTCTCTCTTTCCTTTTCTCTCTCTCACTCTTTCTCCAAATCGCCCTCTCCCTCTTTCCCAATCGCTCTCTCGCTCTCGCGCTCTCTCTCTCTCTATCAGTCGCGCCCCCCCCCCCTCTCTCTCTCTCTCTCTCTCTCACTCACTCACTCACTCACTCACTCACTCACTCACTCACTCACTCACTCTATCTCTCTCTCTCTCTCTCCACCATTACCACCACCACCATACCACCCTTCCAGATCGGCACTCTATTCCACTCCCGACCGAATGAGAGGACCCAGAAAGTCAAGGGTTGGTTTATTGGGACCTGGGATCGTAAAAGAACAAGGGGAAAAAGTACTAGTAGGAGAAAAAAACAAAAAACAAAAGAGTCTGTTGATTGATACTTGATATAGAGTGATTGAGGCATGATTGATAAATAGATAGATATTGATATATAGAGATTGATATAGATAGAGAGATTTAGAGAGAGATAGATAGAGATAAATATATATAGATAGAGATAAATAAATAGATAGATAGGTCGACACGTCACCTCCACCCATTGTGTCCTACCCTTTTAACACTACGACAAGCTCCCTCCCTTCCCATCAAGCTGCGCCATCTATGGGGCAAAATCTTCGATTGATTCAGGGAGGGGAGTGTGAGATCTTACTATATTCAGAGCGAACAAACTACACAACGGATTTACCCAAACCCTATGACTAGGTGGCCCACGCGGAATTGCGGCCGAGTGTACAAGTTTATCTTGAAATAGGATCAAGAGGGTGTAACTTTAAGCTTGATGGAGGCCTAAGGATCAAACTATAAACCTTCCCTTAATTTCAGATAAGCGTAACGCGTACAGTGAATGTTTGATGAATAATGTTAAAGTGAGTACGGTACCGGGTATTCTTGTCTTGACTCGCGATTGCCTCTCTTCTCAAGGCGTGTTTGTGTTGAATGAAAGCCGTAGTACCGTTTGTCAGTGTATTGTAGTTTGGGTGAAGGAGTTGTGAGGGAATGTTAGTGAGGCGTTGAGTGTAGTGTCGTGTAGTGTAGTGTGTGTGTGTTATATGTTTGTTTGTCTTGGTCATGATGAATTGTTAGCCGAGAATTATGAGACTACTGAGTGAAGGTGAGAGTACTACGATTGAGCAACATTGAGTGAAAGTGGTGAGGTAATGAGGGTAATATGCCGACGATGTTAACGAACATACCTGATGATTATAACATACCTGATGATTATAACATACCTGATGATTATAACATACCTGATGATTATAACATACCTGATGATTATAACATACCTGATGATTATAACATACCTGATGATTATAATATACCTGATGATTATAATATACCTGATGATTATAACATACCTGATGATTATAACATACCTGATGATTATAACATACCTGATGATTATAACATACCTGATGATTATAACATACCTGATGATTATAATATACCTGATGATTATAATATACCTGATGATTATAACATACCTGATGATTATAACATACCTGATGATTATAACATACCTGATGATTATAACATACCTGATGATTATAACATACCTGATGATTATAACATACCTGATGATTATAAATACCTGATGATTATACATACATGATGATTATAACATACCTGATGATTATAACATACCTGATGATTATAACATACCTGATGATTATAACATACCTGATGATTATAACATACCTGATGATTATAACATACCTGATGATTATAATATACCTGATGATTATAATATACCTGATGATTATAACATACCTGATGATTATAACATACCTGATGATTATAACATACCTGATGATTATAACATACCTGATGATTATAACATACCTGATGATTATAACATACCTGATGATTATAACATACCTGATGATTATAATATACCTGATGATTATAACATACCTGATGATTATAATATACCTGATGATTATAATATACCTGATGATTATAATATCGAGTGAATATTATTTTTTTTTAAACTCTCCTTTCAGCGCGTCTTTATGTTGAATGAAAGCAGCAGTACCGTGCCGTTTGCCAGTGTATTGTAGTCAGAGAGGATTTGTGAGGGGATACTAATGAGGCGGTGTGAGAGAGTACGAAAGAGTACAAAGGAAATCAAGCAACAACAGATCTAGTGACTCTTCTAGGCTGCTTGTCCTCCAAAACACTGAGGATCAAGTGTCCAAACAGTGGTTTAGAGTGGGTAAGGGAACATTGGAAAGGGAACTACTCCCCTGGAACTAATGTCTGTGGCAGGATTAGGAAGTTAGTAGGGGACAGATGGGTTAGTAACTGAGGGGGGGATAAAATAAAGTTATTCATTTACAAACTCAGTCAGTCGCGGGTTTGATGCGAGATATTTGTCTAAGCGGAGTTTAAATGAATCAACGGTGCTGCAGTCTATAACGTCTCGGGGAAGCCCGTTCCACAAGTTGACAACTCGATTGAAGAAGAAATTCTTAGATTCGTGCGAGTTAAAAGATTTACCAATAATTTAGCAACCGTTTCCCCGCGTGTAATTAGATTGGTCGATAGTGAAGTACTTACTACAGTTCATATTGTCGATGCCTTTGATGATTTTGAACACTTGAATTAAGTCACCTCTTAATCTGCGCTGGCTTAAAGGAAATAGATTTAATTCTCTAAGACGCTCTTCGTATGGTTTGTTCTTTAGGCTAGGTATCATTTTGGTAACTCTACGTTGAACTCGTTCTAGCTTGTTTATATCTTTTTGGTAATAAGGGCACCAGGATTGAACGCAGTATTCCATAAGAGGGCGGACTAAAGAATTGTAAAGGGTTAGGATAACTTCTTTGGATTTATGCTCAAATGACCTGCCTATAAAGCCAATTATTTTGTTTGCCTTCTTAACAACTTCTGAACATTGTTGACTCGGTTTTAGGTTACTCGATATTGTTACTCCCAGATCGGTTTCTCTGTTTACATTCTTAAGCTGAGTGCCATTCACCGAATAGTTTGCTTTCTCATTTAGGTATCCGATATGTAGTACTTTACATTTATCCGCATTGAGAGAGAGAGAGAGAGAGAATGAGTGTGTCGTCCTGTGTTGAATGAAAGCAGCAGTACCGTTTGCCTGTGTATTGTAGTCTGGGTGGAGTTGTGAGGGGATACTAATGAGGCGGTGAGGGAGAGGGAGGAGGAGGAGGGGGGAGGAATAATGGAATGAGAGGAGAGCTAGGTAGAGAAGTAACGATGGAGATAATTGGAAGGAGGGGCAGAAAAGGAGGAAATAGAAAGAAAAAAAGGATGGAAGAAGAGCAAGAAGAAGGAGAGGAGGAAGAAGGAAGAAATAAGATATGGATAAGGAGGAGGAAGGAGGCTAAAGGTATAAGAGTAAGGAAAGTTAAGACGGGTATTGGGGCATAAAGGGACCTAATTTTGATATACCACGAACGGAAAAGGGGGGTGGGGGGTGGAGAGATGGAAGAAATGAAGGAGGAAAAGATGGAGAGGAAGAAAGAGGAACAGATGGACGAATTTGAAGAGAAAGAAAGAAGAGAGGGAGGAATAAGACATGGATAAGGAGGAAGTAGGAGGATAAAGGAGTAAGGAAAGTTAAGACGGGTATTGGGGCATAATGGGACGTTATTTAGATATACCACGAAAGGAAGGGGGCTGGGGTATGAGGTGGTGGGGGGAGGTAGGAAGAGGAGAGGGTGGAGGAGGAGGGAGAGAAGGAAGAAAGAGGGAGAGGAAGAAATAAAGGAGGGTGAGAGGAAGAGGACGAAGATAGAGAGGAGGGAGAGAGGAAGAGGTACGGTACAAGAGGAGAGAGAGAAAGGAATAAGACATGGATAAGGAGGAGGAAGGAGGATAAAGGGGGGAGGAGTAAGGACTGTTGAGACGGGTATTGGGGCATAAGGGGACGTTATTTTGATATACCACGAAAGGAAGGGGTTTGGGGTATGAGGTGGGGGGTGGTAAAGAAGTAAGGTGGAGGAGGAGGGAGAGGTGGAAAGAAGAAAGGGAAATTTGGGAGAAGAGAGAGAAGAGGAAATAGAGGAAGGGGAGAGAGAGGGAGAGGAAGAAGAGAGAGAGAAGAGGAAGGGAGGGAGGAGAGGAGAGACATGAAAGGGGAGGGGTGATAAGTATATATGCAGAGGGGGGAGAGGGAGGAGGAAGGAGAGGGAGGAGGAGGGAGGGGGGAGGGAGGAAGGAAGGAGAGGGAGGGAGGAAGGAAGGATGGAATGAGATGAGATATAGGTAGAGAAGGAACGATGGAGAGATGGAAGGAGGGGGAGAAGAGGAAGAAATAGAAAGGAGAGAGAGATGGAATAAGGGGAGTACAAAGGGGAGAAGGGAGAGGGGGGGAGATAGAATGAGGAGAGAGCAAGGGAGGAAGGAAGGAATAGGCCTAGGAGGAATGGAGGAACAGATGGAAGGTGAAAGGAAAATAAAAGAGCGTCGAAAGAATTAAAGTGCGAGTGTAAGATTGAACTAAGGAGATGAGGCGGAGAGATATGGCAGAAGAGAAGCATGATATCAAAACTATAGTCTATTCGCTGTATGTAGGCGATAAATCATGACCTCTAACCTCTGTAACTCAAAAACGACAAGAGTAATCTAGCTAATATTTCAACCATTTGGGGAGAGTCAGTAAAGGAATAGATGTGGAAATTTACAGCCACTGTTCTTAATCATTTTTGAGTTACAGAGGATAGAGGTCATGATTTCTCGTATACTTACAGCGAATAGACTATAGTATGGGAAATAACTTGCACATTGATAATTGTCGGATAAAGCAATCGTGTGACACTGCCTTAAGCTTGATGGAGGTCTAGGGAGGAAACTAGAAAAATAATACATACATACATAAATGAGCAAATAAATAAGCCCAAGGTCACGTAATTGAGGAGGAAGGAAGGAAGAAGAGAGGAGGGAGAGGGTGCATAAGGGAGGATAACTATACTTTCCCTTCATAATTGCTGAGGGGCACAGGGCCTTGGCTGGGGCTTTGATTTCCCGGGCGTTTCCGCACCCTCCTCAGCTCCCCGCCTTGGAGTGGCTTCGGTTTCGGTCACCCGGGCTTTATTAGTGGTGAGCAGGGAGGGTTTTGTGGGGGCGCTCGTTTATGGCCTTGGCCTTGCTCGGGACCTTGGGACTGTTCAGCCAGGCAGCCTGGGGAACAGCAACAACAACAACTATATTCGGTTTCTTTTCAGCTGACGATATCTTGAATCCCTTAGCAGCTGATGTTTCGTTACTTAATGGAAAATATATAAAACTACTATGTCTCCCTATGCTATTAAGACCAAGTTTATATAATAAGCACCATGTTTCACTCCAAAATCTTCAAAATAACTGAGATAATCTTGATGAGAGCTTTGCAATTTATCATCCGATGAAGAAAAAAAAACAGACTATACTAAAGGGAGACGACCATTGAATTAAAAGCCGAAAACATTAAAGGGATGCATTATAGAAGAGTGAAGAGTACTGGTATACAGAAGAAGGAGGGATGAGGGGGAAAGGATAGGGAGAGGGAGGGAGAGAGGATATATAAGGGAGGAGGGGAATACTAGTAAAGGGAGACAGATAGGCCTGAATCCCTAAGGGGGAAATGGTTCATCACTGTTGCTTTGTCAAGGGGTTGACAAGAGGGGAGACAGGAATGGGGAGAAGGGTCAGAGTGGAGGGGGTGATGGAGGGGGGAGAAGTAAAAAAGAAAGATAACTCATATAGATTCATTGGAGAGAGTACAACGTAGAATGACAAAAATTATCCATAATATTAGAAATCTTCCGTATAAAGAAAGGTTGAAGAAATTAGGCTTACATTCGTTAGAGAGACGCAGAGTTAGAGGGGATATGATAGGTGTTCAAGTGGGTTAGTGGGATTAACAAAGGGGACATGACAAATGTACTAAAGCTCAGTGATAGCGAAAGAACTCGTACCAATGGTTTCAAATTAGATAAATTTCGTTTCAGAAAAGATATAGGCAAATATTGGTTTGGTAACAGAGTTGTAGATGGGTGGAATGGACTACCAAGTGCTATAGTGGGATTAAAAACGATAGGGAGCTTTAAGATAAAATTGGATAAACATATGGACGAGAAGGGTTGGGTGTGAAGGGGGGTTGGGCCAATCAGCGCTCTGCAGACCCCCGTAATCCTGCGTTAATCTCTAACCGTTTTGGTAAGATGATCCTCAGGGTATTAGAGTATTGAGCCTATAATTGGGCTTTGTAATTGGGGTTGTGTGGGACAGGGATCTGCCTTGCTTAGGCCAATCGGCTTTCTGCAGACTCCCATTTTCTTATGTTCTTATGTTCTTATATGGAAGAGTAAATTGAGAGAGGGAGGGTGGGAGAGGGGGCAACTGGAGACCAAAATATAGCAGCAATGAGTACGAATGCAAGACTAGACCAAAATAAGGAGGTAGAACTCAGGATAGGAGGGAAGAGGTAAATGAGAAAGGTAACTCATATGGAAGAGTAAATAGAGAAAGGGAAGGGAGGGAGAAGGGGTAACTGGATACTAAATGTAACATGTACGGTACCGGTAATAATAAGGATTGGCAAGTCACGTATTACGTACAGTCATAACCATACAATATTATGGCTACGGCTCATTTGAATAAGTATCGAGCGCAAACGAAACACCACACGTTCTACTACAGTCCTGGTGCTTCAGATCTTGGCTTTGAAGACTCAAAGGTTCGAATATGTGTAACCTTATAATTATATGCTCACGAATCTACAGTACCTTGTTATTGATGAAGGAGACAAGAAACAGGCTGCCTGTAACGAGTGTCTCCCCCAGAGCCAAAAGATTGACAGATACCGTAGCCAAAAACAAGGGACTTTGCGGTCAAAATGCCTGGACACACGAAACTTAAAGCAGTTAAGTTATAGAATTAAGGCAAGATTGATTGAGGGACAGAGTTCCAGAGTTAACTTATTGAGTAGAAGAAAGATAGAACAATGGTATGAACTCGTAAGGGCAAGTAAGTAGAGAGGAGGAGGGGGCGTAAAGCCAGTATCACACGAGCGCTTTTTCCGGCAATAATCGATGAACAAGTTTTTTATATTGATATTTTGACGATTGTTCGCATTGGAATCGGAAACTAAACTGAGGGTAGATTACTTAAAGTGGCTGAATTTTGATATAACTGAGATTTTACACCTGCCAGACTACAATTATTGCTCGTAAATATTGACGGAAAAAACGCTCAAGTCACACCGCCTTAAGGACACTAAGGCCCGAATTCAGAACAGTGGTTTAAACCTCGGATTTCGGGGCAGGTCAAAACCCGGGATTGAGATTACTCGATCCTGGATCGAACACAAAGGTTTATCCGTATTCAGAACACGGGATTGAGATCAAGATAGAGTAATCCACGGCTTAAAGCTCTGTTTAAGTCGAAGGTGTGAAACAGCCAAGCACAGTGCGTACGGAATGCACTTAGCCAATAAGCACATGAATGAGCCATTTTATCTATATCATATGTATTAATGCGGCGTTACTTCTTGGGTTTTTCTTTTCTTTATTTCTCTTGTATTTACTTTATGATATACTGGTATACATTATTATTGTGTTTCCTGTGATATTTAATAGCTCTTTAGATTCGGATAACACTGTAATTTAATAAGGAATCATTAACATTGCTTAAACACATCTAGTTTAATGAATAAATAAGGAATAATACAGATAATAAGTAAATTATCAGGGTACTGATAAACTAGCCAATCATGAGCGTGCTGCTGCTTCCACTGACTTTCACTTTTACCGACATAGGCTACGTGGATTCGTGTCACTTGTTTTAAGTAATAGAGAGCAATATAGTCATACTTGCCATGGTTTTTAAATATGTTCAACTTTATCACAGGGATTGTGATATACTAATAGCATGACGGGAAGCTAAAGCGGCCTAATTAAGACCAATTAATTTCGAAGTGAGAACGAAAGTGCTAGAGTATTAAAAGAATGCAGAGAGGAGTTAAGTAGCCCATTAGCATTTTAATTTAACAAGTCATTAGAAACAGGTTTAGTTCCAGAAGCTTGTAAGCTTGCAAATGTAGTTCCGATCTTCAAAAACGGTGATAAATCGATAGCATCCAATTACCGTCCCATTAGTCTCACATCAATCATAGGAAAGTTGCTAGAGTCTATTATTGCTAGGACAATTAGAAGCCACTTAGAAAAATTTGACTTAATAAATTATTCTCAGCATGGATTCACTCAGGGACGTTCTTGCCTTACTAATTTGCTTAGCTTTTTCTCAGAGGTATATGAAGCAGTAGATAGTGACAAGTCATATGATATTATTTATTTAGATTTCAGTAAAGCTTTCGACAGAGTCCCTCATGAGAGATTGATGAGAAAGGTTGAGGCACATGGAATAGGAGGATCGTTGTTGGGATGGATTAGGTCATGGCTAATTGGTAGGAAACAGAGAGTCAGCATAAATGGTACCAAGTCAGAGTGGGGAGCAGTCAAAAGTGGTGTCCCCCAGGGATCGGTATTAGGTCCCCTGTTGTTTCTTATATACCGGTACATAAATGACCTAGATTTAGGTATAACTAGTAGGATAAGTAAATTCGCAGACGATACTAAAATGGGGAGATCAATTGATTCAGATAGCGATATAGAGTGCCTCCAAAGGGATCTAGATACCTTACATGAATGGTCAGTAAATTGGCAGATGAAGTTTAACATTGACAAATGCAAGGTATTAAAAATAGGGAAGATGCAAACAAATGTTAAATATAAACTAGCTAATTTAGAATTAGAAAATTCAGACTGCGAGAAAAATCTAGGTGTGTTTGTTAGCAATGATTTGAAACCTAGAAAACAGTGTATAAGCGTTCGTAATAAGGCAAACAGGATTCTCGGGTTCATCTCTAGGAGTGTGAGTAACAGAACTGCTGATGTTATCTTAAAACTTTACTTGTCATTAGTGAGACCCCATATGGATTATGCTTTCCAATTTTGGTGTCCTTATTACAGAATGGACATAGATTCATTGGAGAGAGTACAGCGTAGAATGACAAAATTATCCATAATATTAGAAATCTTCCGTATGAAGAAAGGTTGAAGAAATTAGGTTTACATTCGTTAGAGAGACGCAGAGTTAGAGGGGATATGATAGAGGTGTTCAAGTGGGTTAATGGGATTAACAAAGGGGACATGACAAATGTACTAAAGCTCAGTGATAGCGAAAGAACTTGTACCAATGGTTTCAAATTAGATAAATTTCGTTTCAGAAAAGATCTAGGCAAATATTGGTTTGGTAACAGAGTTGTAGATGGGTGGAATGGACTACCAAGTGCTATAGTGGGATCTAAAACGGTAGGGAGCTTTAAGATAAAATTGGATAATCATATGGACGAGAAGGGTTGGGTGTGAAGGAGGATCAGCCGGGTTGGGCCAATCAGCGCTCTGCAGACCCCCATAATCCTGCGTTAATCTCTAACCGTTTTGGTAAGATTATCCTCAGGGTATTAGAGTGTTGAGCCTATAATTGGGCTTTGTAATTGAAATGGGGTTGTGTGGGACAGGGATCTGCCTTGCTTGGGCCAATCGGTTTTCTGCAGACTCCCATTTTCTTATGTTCTTATGAAAGTGTAGGCTAAGTGAGATAGTGCCATTAAAATCTGTGTTACGGGCAACTCTATTCCACCCCTTAAACCTAACTTATACTTTGTTACTATATCTACCGCATGCTCAGTGCTTTTAATACTCAGTCAAATGGACAAATATATATAGTATAAATAGCTCAACTGAAATACGTTGTAACCATTAACTACTGAATGTAGACGAAAATAGTAGCCTAACCAATGTGACTCGTTATATAAACTAAACATCATTACAACCTACTATGGGTTGCAGAGGCCGTGTTACATCGTGTTTTCGGGAATAACTTATTAACAAACAGTTGGATCAGTATGATATTTTGACAGCTTTGTTCACACCGTGCCCTAATTTTCGTCAATATAGTGCATTACCAAAATTGTAGAAATAAGGCACTTCTCCCTGTGTCATGAGATGAAAGTCACACATTAATGACTAAGAAACGGACAAGTCTACCGTGGCTTACCTGTGAGAACCACCAAACCATTATTGCTCCTCCATCAAACACGGTAGTTATCAGCCACCACCCAACCCTACTATCGCATTTAAATTCAAGTTATCTGTCAATATCAAAATAAAAATATATACTTGTTGTATATTTATACTTGATATTGACATATAACTTGATTTTATATGCGATAGTAGGGTTGGGTGGTGGCTGATAACTACCGTGTTTGATGGAAGAGCAATAATGGTTTGGTGGTTCTCACAGATAAGCCACGGTAGACTTGTCGGTTTCTTAGTCATTAATGTGAGACTTTAACCTCATGACACTGGGACAAGTGCCTTATTTCTACAATTTTGGTAATGCACTATATTGACGAAAATTGGGGCACGGTGTGAACAAAGCTGTGTCAAAATGTCATACTGATCCAACTGTTTGTTAATAAGTTATTCCCGAAAAACGATGTAACACGGCCTCTGAAACCCATAATACTAGGCTATTAAAAAAAAAACTCATGTCTCAAATAACTCTTCTCCTACTTGTTAAATGCATTTGAAAATAATGGTTCACTTGTGATTCCTTATATTTTGTAAGCTATATATTTGAATTCGTACAAAGGATTAACATTGTGCATAGATACAGTAAATAATTATATTTGTTGTGCAACATGTAATGGACTAATAATATTGGTTCTATGGTAACCTAATACATGTATATCGTATCTAACAAATGTTCGCGGACATTTAAATATAATATTTGTATTATTCAGCTTAGAAAGCATCTCAGGTTATCAAGACATTAACAACTATTATTGAATAACTACATCAGTGGTTAGGCTACGGCAGTGCTTCGTTCGTTTGGCACCTATTATAATTATAATTATAGTATGCTTCGACCATTTCCAACTTAATGTAAAAGCTGTTGCCGTTTTTTACAATAGAATGGAATCGGTTAAATGCCAGTTTGTGTTAGTTGGAAATAATAATACGATATTTTATCGGCGAGTAGAAGCCTTCGATCGATCGTCTGTCAAGCCTCCCGCTGGTTTAAACCTCGGATTGACTGCCTGAGCTGCATTCTTACACTTGTCATTACTTATATGCATTCTTACACTTGTCATTACTTATATAACATATAATCCTTGCTTAGAAAGCCTCCAAAGACTGCAAATACTCAGTGCCAGTCTTTGTTATTTTATATTATGAGTTCCTTATGGATTAATGTAAGCAATCATGAATAATTTAAGGTTTTTATAACTTCTATCTAGAGTCAAACCTACCCTCCCGCAGGTTTAAACCTCGGATCGAGTAATCCGCGGATTGACTGGATAAGCGGCTCAGGATTTCATTCTGAATACCGATAGTCCTGGATTAAGTTTCAATCTCGGGTTTAAACCAGCGCGGATGTTTAAACCACTGTTCTGAATTCGGGCCTAAATATACTGGGTTAGATTAGGAAAGAAAGCCGAAGCTATAATTGAGGATGAGGGGAAATATTAACCCTTTCAGTACCGGTGCCGTCCTTTTTCACTTTTTTCTGGCTACTATTAGACGATTTTATTCATTTTCAAAAGAGCCTCCAGCAGTTAACAGGCTTCCAAATATCTCACTTAACCCTTTAAACTACCACGGGTCCTTCTTAAACTGCCCATAATCGTCTAAATAAAGCAAGAATAAAATTAAAAAGACGGCTCCAGTACAAAAGTGGTTAATAAGGAAGTATACCGTAACTCATATGAAAGAGTACATAGAAAAAGGGAGGGTGGGAAAGGGGGTAACTAGATATCCAATGTAACATGAATTAATAATAGGGAAGGGCAAGTGAAATAATATGTACCGTATTGACTCGTATAGACAATTAATAATAGGGAAGGGCAAGTGAAATAATATGTACCGTATGGACTCGTATAGACAATTAATAATAGGGAAGGGCAAGTGAAATAATATGTACCGTATGGACTCGTATAGACAATTAATAGGGAAGGGCAAGTGAAATAATATGTACCGTATGGACTCGTATAGACAATTAATAATAGGGAAGGGCAAGTGAAATAATATGTACCGTATGGACTCGTATAGACAATTAATAATAGGGAAGGGCAAGTGAAATAATATGTACCGTATGGACTCGTATAGACAATTAATATGAGAGGGGAGAGTGGGTAGAAGAACAGGGTAAAGTCACATAAACATACTGGACTAGAGTACCGGTAGGAAGCAGGGTGTCAAACCGGAGCAATTTTGTTTGAATACAAGAAAATCAACATGAAATAGCATTCTTTTGCCCATTTTATCACTCCCGAAGACATAATTTGAACTGTTAAACATAATTTTATCTTTGCATATACACTAAAATAGACTACAAATAATGGACTTGGCTTTCGTTTGACACCCTGGTGTCCAGAGGTTAACAAAATAGACAACTAGAATTAAATGGGTGAAAAATATGATTGAGGTTGATAAGAGATTAGTGACTATATATATATATATATATATATATATATATATATATATATATATATATATATATACAGTATATATATATATATATATATATATATATATATATATATACAGTATACTGTATATATATACCGATATATATATAATAAAGTAGTGAAATTAGTAACTGAATTATTATATAAACCACAACTGTCTATAAACTACCAAGAAAGTATGCACCAAACTACGACCCTCTCTGTACCTCACTGTACAACCTTAAGTTTTTGTTTTCTATGTGTATTGTACAGTAACTGTACCCCCCAGCAAAGAGCATAACATTCTACTACGCTGCCAAGTACTTTATGTATATAACTGTACATCATACCCTACCCATATTTCAACAATTCACCACCCTCTCCACCACCACACACACACACACTCCCTCTCTCTTACACACACACATTAAGTATCCCACAGTTCAACAATCACCCCCCCCCCCCCCCCACACACACACACACACACACACACACACACACACACACACACACACAGTACTACACATCGCCTGCTCTCTCACAGTAACTCTAGCTAATTGTTCACTCTCTTTCCTTAAGGGGACATGGGCCGGTTTTCTGGACCACTTTCTCCCTCATATTAAACCCCATTACTTTTCAGATGTTTGCCCCATTAGTTAGTCGATTTTAATACCTTTCGCCACATTTCTTCGTCAATATTTAGACCTTTCGTGCTATTTAGGTGTCGATTGTTTCCCTGGCGAACGATAGTGAGCCTGTAATGTTGGAAAAACCGGCCTTTGGCCGGGAAATTTAATGTAAAAATTAATCTAGAAGGGGGATCTAATGGATGTTTTTTTTTTTTTTTTTTTTTTTAATTTGATGGAGGTCTAGGGAGGAAACTAGAAAAATATCGCCCAAAAAGTGAACCATCCCCCCTTAACTGCTTCTTCGCCGTTGACTTATACCCTAGCCTTCCAAGTTAAACGTTGGTTTTTATAGGCTATTTAAGGTGCTTCTGTTAAGGTTTCTTAGGCGTGCTATTGTTTGTTTCTTTAGTATTGATGGAAACTTCCCCTTAACCCATTCAGTATCGTTGACGTCCTTATCGTCATGATCGGGCAACGATTAGACGATTGTATGCAGCTTAGAGAGGAACTGTGGTGGCTAAAAGGATGAAGTGAGATAGCGTGTGGCCTTCATGGTCAGATGTCCTTCCAAAATTAATAATATCATCTAATAGTTGCCAGCTTACAATGAAAAGGAGAGAGAGAGAGAGAGAGAGAGAGAGAGAGAGAGAGAGAGAGAGAGAAAGAGAGAGAGAGAGAGAGAGAGAGAGAGAGAGAGAGAGAGAGAGAGAGAGAGAGAGAGAAGAGAGAGAGAGAGAGAGAGAGAGAGAGAGAGAGAGAGAGAGAGAGAGAGAGAGAGAGAGAGAGAGAGAGAGAGAGAGAGAGAGGGGGGGGGGGGGGCAGTTGTGGGCTATATGCTAGCTATACAGTTCAATGTAAGAATATAGGGAATTTGAATGCGTTTGTGAATTATACCCAATTTTAACATATCCATTGTGCTTGTTGTGTAAACGAATAATGTGTATTATTATAAGCTAGCCATTTAAATGTATTTAGTGGCTTTAAATGTATGTATATATATAAATACCTTACAATAAATGTGTTTAACTACCGATTACATATAAGGCAAGGTGAGTTACCTGGAAGTGGTGGTACCCATTAGGAGGAGGAGGTGCATGGTACGAACTAAAGGCAGCCTATATTTCATGCTGTGTTCCCGGGAGACTTGACTACCGGTACATGGTTATACACGTACATACAGACACACACACACATTGCAAGACACTAAGTCTTGCAATGTGTGTGGATGTGGTTGCTTGTTAACGCGCGCGCGCACTTGTGTGTGCGTACCCTTTTGAATGGCTGTACACATCTGTGCATTATCATGCAAACATGGTTAAGTATTGGTGTTTATGGCGCCAGGCAAACATACAAATGCACAGTCACTACAGCACACACATAGCCTACACAGGCACTTAAAACACATACACAGAAGCACACACACACACATCGCAAGACGTAGACAGTGTGTATGTATTGGTGTTTATGGCGCCAGGCAAACATTGGGCGCGTGAGGGGAATGGAGAGAACCGGTAAAGAGGAGAGGAGGAAGGGGAAACTGTTAAATGAAAGGGGAAGGAGGAGGAGGGAGAAGGAAGGAGGAAGAATGTAAGCAGATACGGCTAAAAGGAAGGGGGCTTGGAGGAAAGGAGGAGGAGAAAGTAATAAAATGGAGAGACCCGGTAAGGAGAGGAAGAGTAAGGGGAAACGGCTAAATGGATGAAGAGGGAGGAGGAGGAAGAGGAAATTAAAGAAAGGAGGAGGAGGATGAATGTAAGGGGAAATTACACAAAAAGGGAGATCATGGGAAGGAGGAGGACGAGGAGGAATGTAAGGGGAAATTACAAAAAGGAAGAGGAAATTAAGGGGACCGACCCGCTTTTATTTTCTTTCTGGGTTGCCTAGTAGCCATTCCACCCCATTCAGCCTACTGTGTTTAAGTCTTTTATCCTCATCCAGGTGTCGATTTACACCTGCCGAGCGATAGCTTTTATGTACGTTTTTCGGCAAAAAAAAACTCCGGCGAAGCCGGATTTCTCCATAGCCTACAATGATGGCTCGCTGTCGCGCGCCAGGAAAAAATCGATGCCTGAATGGGGAGAAACGTCTTAAGACAATAGGCTGAATGGGGCCGAATAGATAAAACCCAGAGAGAAAAAGCAGGTCGGTCCCCTTAACGGTTAAGGGAAGGGGGAAGGGGGAAGAGGGAAGGAGGAGGGAGGGGGAGGGGGGGGAGGAGGAGGAAGATGGGAATGTAAGGGGAAATTAAGGGACGGGGGAGAAGGTTATAAATGGGAAACGTAAGGGGAATAGCTGCAATTAGAAGTAATTGGAGGAAGGGATGAGAAGGAATACAAAGGACTTACACACTGCAACAGACCTATGGTTTAGATATCTACATTGCTTAAGCAGGTATCACCCGAGAGGTTTTACAGTCTACATTCGATTATCAAAACAATTCTAGCAACATTTCTGGAGTATTTTGCACTGGTATCGAAAATTAGACTGATTGTAGATTAATTGGGTAGCCGAATTATTATAATTATTGACCTCATAAGCTGCCAAATCAATGTTCAGGATAAATGTCGAGGGAAAAAGCGCTCGTGTGATACCGGCTTAAATTAAGCTACTAACTACTAGGTAGAGAAAAGGATATTAAAGCAGAAGGTTCCTTCCTACCCACCACTCCCCCCAGCTTACCCTAGCGTGGAAACAGTTGGAAAAACATACCAATGCATTACCGGTATGGAAAACTGACATGGAATTCGGATAGGATACGATGAAAGAATATATGTACTGGTAGTCTATGCTAATTCTACATCCACGATCTTAGACAAAACTAAACAGTTTTGACCATGGGTAAAAAAGTATGCAGTAGGCTAATTATATTTATATTTCGATCTAGTATTTCTTCATTACGATTTAGGGATGTGATGGAGTCAGTTTGGGACGCATCGGGTGGCGGTATGTTGAGGGGCAGGCAGTTGCGCGGGGGTGTTGCGCGGTGGAATGTGGGGATGGTGTGTGGCGAAATGGAGTGTTGTTCAGTGGGATGGGGTGTTGCACGGTGGGGTGTAATGAGGTGCGTTGTACGATGGGGTGATGTATGTTGGAATGTGTAGTGTACTGAGCTGAGAAGTTGAATCAGGTAATCTCAGGAGTGTAGGTGTGGATATGTGTTGCGGGGTAGGGACCTGCTTGGGGTGGGATGTGAGGTATCGGGATGTGTTGCGGGGTAGGGTGATGTGTTGTGAGGTGGGGTGATGTGTTCCGTGGTGGGATATGAAACCCATGCATATGTCACGTAATTAAAATAGAACATCCAATATTGTATACCGGTGTTTAAAACAATGTTAATTTAGTAAATGCAGTTAGGTTACGAATAATTCTGACACGCAAACATGATTTAGCCCATCACTCACTTTCACTCTTGGGATAATTAGCCGACAACAATAATAACATTTCCTTCCCTAGCATAAAATTATGTTACAAGCAACGAATGTATTTAGTTAACATGTCCATTAATTGGCGTAAACGATGAAGAACGAAAAAAAACTTAGTACTTCATAGGCCCTAATTTATTTATTTATTTGTAAATTCATAATTCTATCAATATACCCACCATCCATTGCTAAAATATCTCAACATATCAACAATTGAAGTCAGAAACCATTAGGCCTAAGCATTGCCATAAAATAGATATATAAATTAGGCCTATTATGTTTTTTACACCAACTTCACATCTAAACTCAATTAATGAAATCGACATATGCATGTGGCACTCAGAGGACTCAAACCAGGATACTCTCATCGAAATTCCGCGCACTATGCATTACGCTATCAAGACAGTTTAAGTAACACCCCGTTCTTAATATTAATCATCAATTACAAACCCCAATTTACTTGAATAAACTAATGAAAGGATATGGTCCTCCCGGGATTCAAACTTGGGACACCACACCCAGAACATAAGCACCCAAACCATTACATCACCACCACAGTGGGATCTAGACCTGGGGTCACAGGCTACTGAAATTGCTGTCGGTCCAAAAAGTCAGGTTTACCCAGGCTGGTTAGCCTCTTCCTGAAGGACTTCTGTGAGTGATAGGAGTGAAGAAGATATACCGATAAAGATGGCGACGAGCAAGGAGATTATCAACACACTTTACCTTGTCCTTAGCCGCGATTTGAGGCGCCGATCATCTCTACACGTCCTTCCCGATATTCCCGCGACCCAGGGACACCTTACGAACCGCCGATGAATGCCGTAAACAGCCGATAAACACCGAAAACCCGCCGCAAATCACGAGAACACAAAGAGAAAATGACACATGCACCTCCGAACTTAGTCAGAGGCGGAGTGAACGACAGTGGGGTTCAGAAGCAGGGTTACTAAATACAGATTCATAATATCGCTAGATTAATTCAATTCAATCAACAAATGTTTATTAATACGTTCACAAAAGTCGCTAGAAGGCTGATAGTTAGTAAATAAATGCCGAAAATCACTAGAACAATGCAACAATCTCTAGAATATCTCTCAAAATGGTTCAAATCTCCAGAATATCGCTAGAATTTGTGTCGCTAGATGATTATGTGTAGCTAGATTAAAGTAAATACCTCTAGATCTAGCGGGAAAGCAGCTAAACTGGCATCACTGTTCAAGGGGCGGAGCTTAATCTGTGCCGTCATGGGGTACGATCATGCACGCGGGGCTTTAACCACTTCAGTACCGGTGGCATCTTTGTAATTATTTGATTCCAGCTACCTTTATACGATTTTGTGAAGCTTGGGAAAGGTGTATGGTAACTAAAGGAATTAAATTGAGGATTGGCTAGAGGATTCATTCTCCTCTACCTCCCTTCATTCCTCCTCCACTCCCCCACCCCATAGTTTCTCCCTCCACCTCCCTTCCTTCCTCCTCCACTCCCCCTCCCATACGTTTCCTCCACCTCCCTTCATTCCTCCTCCACCTCCTCCACCCCATATGTTTTTCCTCACCCCCCTTCATGCCGCCTCCAGTCCTCCACCTATTTCCTGATTGACTCTTCCCAAATGGTAGAAATAGCAGCTCAATTGACCACTTGCGAGTTTCTGGCTATAAGGAAGTTGGAGCTGTAGACATCGATATTTATCAGAATTACCAGCTAAGATACGGTTATAGTGCATTTATAAACCCAATAAATTTCATTAATCACACTTTCTATCCATCAGAAACCTACATTATTATTATTGCATTTCTGATGTATATCGTTGTTTACAGCTCCAACTTCCTTATAGCCTGAAACTCGCAAGTGGTCAATTACTAAAGTAATTTTTGAGTTATGAGAGGTTGAAGTCAGGATTTTTGGCCTACCTATAATGAACAGGGTATACGGACTATACATACGACTACTACTACAGCAACTACTACTACTACTACCGTAAGACTCCTATTTACTACTACTACTAGTACTACTACTACTACTACTACTACTAGGCCTACTACTATTCTACGCTACCATATACTCCCTCATCGGTCCAATGTATTCGTACGATATCCCCCTAGGCCTAATCTTCTTAAAATACATACGGAATAGCCTAATCGTATTAAATGTGTGTGTGTGTGTGAGAGAGAAAATGAAACGAAGATGATATAAATATAAGAGAGAGAGAGAGAGAGAGAGAGAGAACAGTTAGTGTGCGTATGTGAGTGTGTGTGTGTGTCTAATGAAGATATGTGGTCTGGATGTGAAGGCTTACACGAACTGGGGGACCGAATATACGTACACATACACACATACACACATACACACACACACACACACACACACAGACACACATATAGATACACATTACATATACACACACTACATATATTTATATACAAACACATTAAGGGGAGATGGGTCGTTTTTCTAGATCCACTTCTCCTTCATGTTTATCCCAGTTAGTTTTCATATTTTAAGATTTTTGCCCCATTAGTTTGTCGATGTTAATATCTTTCGCATCATTTTATTTGTCGATATTAAGACCTTTCGTGCTATTTAGGTGTCGATTTTTTCTTGGAGAACGATAGTGAGCCTGTAATTTTGATGGAGGTCTAGGGAGGAAACTAGAACAAGAATAAAAAGATACATACTGTACATGATAAAATAAATAAACCCATCTCCACTTAATGAAGAAATTGGGTCGAATAGCGAACCGAATACACACATACATGCATGCATACATACATACATATATATATACTGTATATATAATTATATATATATATATACCGGTATATATATATATATATATATATATATATATATATATATATAGGTATATATATATATATATATATATATATATATATATATATATATATATATATATATATATATATATATATATACATACAAACATGTCACTCTTTCAACTATGGAGGAGGCACTCGCTGCGGGCAGTTCATCCTTTTGTCTCCCTCACTCACATAGACAAACAAATACATACATACATACATACACACCACATACATTAATTAGTAGATCTAGGACACCTTTTCCTTTGCATCCTGAAATGATAATAAATGATTCTGTAATCAATCAATGTACCAAACTTAGGTTACTGGGTGTGACTCTTGATTCAAAACTTACTGTTGAGGCACACTTACGCTCAGTTGCCTTATCTATATCTCAGAAAGTTGGTCTACTACCTAAATGCAAAAAGATTTATTCAAGTGATTCTATTGTTCAGAACTGTTTTTACTCTTTTATATTACCCTTATTTTGTAAATTTCATTAATCGATTTTAGGAGTATTGTTGGTTGTTGGAAGGAACATAATAATTGAGTACAGCTCTCCTGGGTGGCTCTCTGCCGCAGATTCCAATCTGAAGCTTCTGGATCGTGCTTTTAATCAGATAAAGTTTCTGTTGCCTGACCTGAATGTTAACCTTGAACATCGTCGCCTTGTTGGGTCTTTGACTCTATTTCATAAGATATTTCTTAATGCTGATCATCCAATACATTCTAAAATTCCACCACCTTTTCGGCCTGTTCGTGTGACTAGATATTCCTTGGAGTTAAATAATCAGGCCTTTGCTCATGTTCATTGTAACACGTCACAATATTCAAGATGTTTTATCCCATCAATCACAAAATTCTGGAATTCTCTCCCTAATGAAGTAGTGAATGAGGAGAGCTCCCAGGTTTTCAAGACGAAGGTTAACGCCTTTTTAGTTAGCTAGTTATATCTTCCTGGCTATTTGTGCCCTCCACTGAGACCCTTCGGGGTATATAGTCTTCCTGGTTATTTGTGCCCTCCACTGAGACCCTTCGGGGTATATAGTCTTCCTGGCTATTTGTGCCCCCCACTGAGACCCTTCGGGGTATATAGTCTTCCTGGCTATTTGTGCCCTCCACTGAGACCCTTCGGGGTATATAGTCTTCCTGGCTATTTGTGCCCCCCACTGAGACCCTTCGGGGTATATAGTCTTCCTGGCTATTTGTGCCCCTCACTGAGACCCTTCGGGATATATAGTCTTCCTGGCTATTTGTGCCCCCCACTGAGACCCTTCGGGGTATATAGTCTTCCTGGCTATTTGTGCCCCTCACTGAGACCCTTCGGGGTATATAGTCTTCCTGGCTAGTTGTGCCCCCCACTGAGACCCTTCGGGGTATATAGTCTTCCTGGCTATTTGTGCCCCTCACTGAGACCCTTCGGGGTATATAGTCTTCCTGGCTATTTGTGCCCCCCACTGAGACCCTTCGGGGTATATAGTCTTCCTGGCTATTTGTGCACCCCACTGAGACCCTTCGGGGTATATAGTCTTCCTGGCTATTTGTGCCCCCCACTGAGACCCTTCGGGGTATATAGTCTTCCTGGCTATTTGTGCCCCCCATTGAGACCCTTCGGGGTATATAGTCTTCCTGGTTATTTGTGCCCCCCACTGAGACCCTTCGGGGTATATAGTCTTCCTGGCTATTTGTGCCCCCCACTGAGACCCTTCGGGGTATATAGTCTTCCTGGCTATTTGTGCCCCCCACTGAGACCCTTCGGGGTATATAGTCTTCCTGGCTATTTGTGCCCCCCACTGAGACCCTTCGGGGTATATAGTCTTCCTGGCTATTTGTGCCCCCCACTGAGACCCTTCGGGGTATATAGTCTTCCTGGTTATTTGTGCCCTCCACTGAGACCCTTCGGGGTATATAGTCTTCCTGGCTATTTGTGCCCCCCACTGAGACCCTTCGGGGTATATAGTCTTCCTGGTTATTTGTGCCCCCCACTGAGACCCTTCGGGGTATATAGTCTTCCTGGCTATTTGTGCCCCCCACTGAGACCCTTCGGGGTATATAGTCTTCCTGGCTATTTGTGCCCCCCACTGAGACCCTTCGGGGTATATAGTCTTCCTGGCTATTTGTGCCCCCCACTGAGACCCTTCGGGTGATATAGTCTTCCTGGCTATTTGTGCCCCCCACTGAGACCCTTCGGGTATATAGTCTTCCTGGCTATTTGTGCCCCCCACTGAGGCCCTTCCGGATATATAGTCTTGCTGCCTATTTGTGCCCCCCACTGAGACCCTTCGGGGTATATAGTCTTCCTGGCTATTTGTGCCCCCCACTGAGACCCTTCGGGGTATATAGTCTTCCTGGCTATTTGTGCCCCCCACTGAGACCCTTCGGGGTATATAGTCTTCCTGGCTATTTGTGCCCCCTACTGAGACCCTTCGGGGTATATAGTCTTCCTGGCTATTTGTGCCCCCCACTGAGACCCTTCGGGGTATATAGTCTTCCTGGCTATTTGTGCGCTCCACTGAGACCCTTCGGGGTATATAGTCTTCCTGGCTATTTGTGCGCTCCACTGAGACCCTTCGGGGTATATAGTCTTCTTGTGCCCCCCACTGAGACCCTTCGGGGTATATAGTCTCCCCACGGCTCTTCGGTGGGGCTCACATGTACAGTAGTATCTGATAATAATAATAATAATACAAATACATACACACTATTATCAATTAATTTTAAGTAGGCCAAAACACTTGACTACAAACCTCTAGAACTCATAAACGACTAGAGTAAGCGAACTAATATATCTACCAGTTAGGAAGGGTCAGCCAGGGAATAGGTATTGAAATGTACAGCCCATTTGCTCTAGCCGTTTTGAGTTACAGAGGTACCGTTAGGGGGTTACATTTCTGGCCTACCTGCAGTATGATGAATGAACCATGCTCTCTCTCTCTCTCTCTCTCTCTTTTTTTTTTCTTTTTTTTTTCTTTTTTTTTTACACTGAATGAATTATCTTGGTAAATTATACTCAGCTTCCTGGGCAGAAGCTAATATATATATATATATATATGTTTAAGCTAAAGGAGAATTATGTGTCCATATCTCGTATTTCAAAGCTAAACCAAGTTTAATAATAATTTTAGAACATTATTTATTTTGTGTTTCTTATTATAAATATTTTGTTTTCATTATAGTTTTTCGTTATTTTTAGTTTTTAGTTATTAGTTATGTTTGTATTATTATGTTTTTATTTTATTATTATTATTATTATTATTATTATTATTATTATTATTATTATTATTTATTTTATTATATTATTATTATTTATTGTATTATATTATTATTATTAATTATTATTATTTTTTATTTTTTATTTTTTTTATTTATAATTACCCATTTTCTATGACCTTAAGCCAAGAATTGATACTACTTTTGAGTAGTGTTTTGACATTGTGTACTCATGTGGGTTTATACCAAATCTTAATAATCTATTCCTCAATATGGAGTATCTGCTCGAAAACTGCCGTTGGTAATGAGAGGGTTGGTAATGAGAGGTATGGCAGCGAGGCTCCTCAAGTGGAGATGGTGCTTGTTCCACTCTTCTTGTGATACCCAGAGGATTTCGCTGTTGTTGTCTCATTGGCTGTAAGTGTGGAATATATTGTTTTTGTATCTTAAATAGTGTGCACAGTCCTGCCACATCTCTTCTGTGCTGAAGGCTATCGATGGAATTTCGAGTTAGTGTTTGGTTGTCATCAATTATGCATCTGGCGCGGGCTTGAATTTTGTGGAGAAGGCTAAGGTGTTTCTTGGTTGCACCACCCCATGAGAGTGAAGAGTATTCCACTGAAGATCTAATTTGTGCCTTGTACAGCACTTCCCTTCCCTCTCTGTCCAAAAGCCAGGAAACTCTTCTTAATGCAGCTAGTTTCCTAGAAGCAGCTCGAGCAACATTTTCGATGTGCATTTTGAAAGTTAGCTTTCTGTCAAAAGTCATGCCTAGGATGTTAATTTCTTCTGTGAGTTTAGTAGTTTACCATTGAAGTTAATTTGTACATTAGTATTTGATCTTGTTGCTACCATGAACTGGGTTTTTTGAGCAGCAAACTTGACTTGCCACCTTTTCCCCCATTCCGTTATGATCTTGAGTCTGACATGGAGTAACTTTCTGTGCTTGGTCGTAGCTTATTGATACTGTCCCATCATCGGCAAAGGCTCTGGCTTAAGGGATAAGGTGGAGTAGGTCGTTGATGAAAATGTTCCATAGCAACGGTCCGAGAACGCTTCCTTGTGGAACACCTGCATTGACATTGAAAGGAGAAGACTCCTTTCCTTCTAGTACTACTCTCAGCTGTCTATCACTGAGATAGTTTTCTAGTAGTTTGTATGTGTGCCCTTCAATCCTAAATTATCTCAATTTTGTCAAGAGCCCTCTGTGCCAGACTCTATCGAAGGCACCTTCAATATCCAAAGCAAGAATACAGGTACATTGGCCTTTGTCAAGAGCAGAAGTCCAGTCAGAGGTCATTAGGAGTAGGAGATCTGCAGCCGAGTGACCTTTACGGAAACCAAACTGTCTGTTGTTGAGGATATGGTTCTTTAGAAAGTGTTCTGTGATACGTGTTGCTATTACCTTCCTTCCTAGCCGTCCGGCTGGCTCAGTTGATAGCGTGCCTGATTCCCACCTTGAAGGCCTCTTGTTTAATCCCCGCTCAGATTGAAAAGTTTTTCTGGGATACAGCCGGCGGTTACCATCTCCCCATGAGCAAGAGGGATGGGTAATGGTCTCTGGTAGACTATAATAAGCCAAGCGCTTGCGAATCCTCGAAGGAGGAGAGACGGGCGCTATATAAGTAACCAGAAGATTATTATTATTATTATTATTTACCTTCTCAAGAATTTTACTAAGAGCAGATAAAAGAGATAATGGGCGATAGTTACTTCTGCCCTACTGTCCTTCTTATGTATTGGCACAATGTTACTTGTTTTCCATTTATTTGGCCATATACTTGTTCTCAGGCAGTTATTAAAAAACAAAGTAGGAGGCTTTGCGAGTTGTTTTGCACATTTATGGAGTAGTCGTGGACTTATACCGTCGGGTCCCACAGCTTTTTTTTCATCTAATCCATGTAGCAGTCCATAAACTTCAGTCTTACTAGTTTTGAAACAGTCTACCTTTTCTTGAGTTACTATTGGGATGTGTGGTGGTTGATGATCAGAGTGTGGTAGTCATCTTGTTTGCAAAGTGGTGAGCTAGGGCATGGAGTTTTTCTGCTGTAGTTTGGGCCACTTTGCCATTTCCACTTATTAGAGGCGGAATTTTGTGTTCACGAACTATTTCCTGTTTCTCTTTTACTATATTCCACCACATTTTACTACCTACTTTTCCACCTTTTAATTTATTCCTTAAGTTGTCTTCCCATTTCTTAATAGCCCACTTTTGTACCTGTTCCATTTTTCTGGCTGCCTTTTTATGGAGGTGTTTGTTGTGGGATGTAGAGTGACGTTTGTAGCGTTGCCAAGCGCGGTATTTACTATCAGATGCAGCCTTGCACTGAGTTCCAAACCAGGGTTGGTCAGATGGTTTTGCTGTGGATGTTATATGTGGCACATATAATATATCTCTTATACTTTACTGTTTTTACACGTAGCAAATGTTACGTTATAATTTAATCTGGACTGCCTAGTATGGTCCTTAAGGTCTGTGCAATCTGTGTATCTCTCTCTCTCTCCACACTTTCACTTTCATATCAATTGTTCTGTTAGTTCTCACTCTCTCTCTCCCCCCCCCTCTCTCTCTCTCACTCTCACTCTCTCTCCACACTTTCACTTTCATATCAATTTTTCTGTTAGTTCTCACTCTCTCTCCCCCCCCCCTCTCTCACTCTCACTTTCTCCACACTCACTTTCATGTCACATTTTTCTATTAGTTCTCTCTCTTCCCCCCCCTTTCTCTCTCTCTCTATCTATCTATCTATCTATCTATCTATCTCACTCTCTCTCTCTCTCCCGTAGCTGAACACCGGTATACTGTATATACAGTATACTGTATATATATCGTTTACTAATAATTATTATACATTATACGTCACTGAGACTAATGGGAGGAGGGGGGGGGGTTTTTAAGTAGAGTGTTATTGTGTGTTTGTGTGTGTGCGTGTGCATGTGTGCGTGTGTTAATTCGAGAATGTTTGCGTGGGGGAGGGTTTGTGTGAGAGCGAGTGAATGAGGTAGTGTGTGTAGGCCTATGTTTGTTCTATGTGTATGAAGGAGACAAAAGGCAAAGCTGACTGTAACAAGTGTCTCTCAAAAGTTGAAAGAGTGACAGAGAGCCAAATTCAAGATACGTACGTTGAAGTCAAAATGTCTGGACACACGGAGCTTGAAGCAGTTTAAGTCATATTAAAATACCCCGGAAAAGGAGGAAAGACCGACAGACAGGAGAGACCGAAGGAGTGGAAGAAGAAGGAAAACCAACCAAGAGAAAGGAGCAAGAAGACCCGAGGAAAGGAAGGACAAAGATAGAGAAAACAGCATCAAAACCAGCATCCATCACAACACCACAAGGATCTACAGCAGTAGCGAAACTCAAGAACCGACGAATCGCTATGCTGAAGAAGGACACGCAGAAGGAAGAATGCCCACCCACACCGGGCAAGACGATTTGCCCCACGACGTCCCCTAAACAGAAAATAGTTTTCAGTCAACCCTTTTGAGGGAACCCAAGACACTGTATATGTTTTTCTTTTCCTATCTTCTATAATGTTATGTAATCATGTATAACAAGTAATAAGATGTGTCATTAATGTTAAGAATATAACCAACAAGTATGATATGAATATGACATATTGTTTTGTTAAACCTAACTATGCAAAATTAATATTAAATAGTACATCAATAATATCCTCGGGACATTGTTTCCTACACACACATATACATCTTTTATCCTCTGATTATATCTTCTAATTATACAAGCCACATTATCTTCTTTCTCATATAAGTTTGTATGCATAGTAAAGAGTACCAAGTCGCCGCAACACCGAGTGGCGCTGGTGTTCTTCAAACACGCGCCGGAAGCCAGCTGGCTCGCACGCTAGCTCGCACGCTAGCTCGCCAGGAGTACCAACGCATTCCGGGAGGGACACCTACTTAGAATGCTATATTAATAGATAACATACCATGCTATATTTTACAAATCATTATCAACGTGCATCATACTACCGATGATACATACGTAGATTCTCATTCCAGATCCCCGTGGATGAGTATGATATATAAAATACGTCGATGCGCATCCTGTACTTCCTCACTTTGTTTTTGCACACGACCCTAAACCTCCCGCTCAAGTTAAGAATTAACCCTTAAAGATCGGGGACGGACTTAGGTCCGCCTCCAATTTGCAGCAAGTTAGGAGCATTATTAAGGCTTTTAAAGGGTTAAAATAGAGTGCAAATGGCCGGGAGCGCAGCGGACCAGACAGCCGACTCCCAGGGCTTACCGCCGCCCACTAACTCATGTTCCCTTTGTTCTCGAGAGGCCAGCAGCGTTGCCAGTAGTGAGCGTAGTGGGAAAAAATATGCCGCTATACGCTAAACTCCCATGTGTTGGTTACACTGCATGATAACGACGAGTGCTAGTGCTACGTAGCTCGTTCTGGTCTCATTTTGAAGCTTTTAGCGCCTAGTTTTTTGCTGAATATATTTCTTTTCATGCAGATACTTGATTTATTATTCAGGAGGGCCTGAATATGCCCAAATAAGCCCAAAACCCCCCGCTAGACAAGGGATAAGGAACTCTCTTCCTTGAGCACAGTTATTATTTTCCAAGGCTCTATTGACCTTACCTATATATTTTATAATTATTTTATTAATCAATGATGAAGTACCTTTCTGAGTAATATGTTTCTTGATATGAGTACCACCGTGTGGCCTAGTAAATTGATTTATAAAGAGAATATCTTGACCACCAGAACAAGAAGGCTCTATAGACCCCTCCAGGGATACATCCTCATGCCCTTACCATCCTACACATTAGGAAGGATCCCTAGCAGTAATTTTCAATACCAGGTCAAGATAATTTAGGAGAGATAAGCAATTTTAAGGCTTCTTGAGTACTGGCATCCCACCTCTAGAAGTCTTAGAATTAAACCTCCATTCAGTTGCATCCCGAAAGTCCAATATACTTTCTGTGAGATAAAAAATACTATTCTTAGGGATCTTTGTTGGTTGCGGCATCCCATCAGCTAACATAGAGACTCTTGATAGGCGGTGTCTACTAAATTATAGTAGTGTAAGTGACCGGCATCCCGGAGCTTCACTTCTATTCTTTCAGTTACCGAAACTGTGGCCTGTTACAGGAACTTTGTTACCACTGGCATCCCAGTGATCAACATAGCTTCTGTTACTGGTATAAAGCTTTCCTTAACTTAGGAAGAAGGGTCCCGGCATCCCGCCCCTTCCTTTCTAGTTAAAGAAGTCCACATGCACCCTCTCTAAAAGAAGTTGAGGAGAACGGAATCCCGTCCTCAATATTCTGTAGAGTGAAAAGTGCTAAGTCCTACTCTAGGAACTTTGTTACTACTGGTATCCCAGTATCTAACATTGTCCCTTTCGTTAGGTCCCACTTCCCCTAGTAAAAGTGGAGAGACTCCGGCATCCCGACCTCTCTACCATTACATTTTGTGCTAATAAAGAATAATAAAGATACACAAATAATACTTGCATTAATATACAGACCTCCAGCTCAATCAGTGCAAACTGACCGAGAAATTTACGAACAAATTGCAGATGTAAGTAACTCACAAGATACCGTAATTTTTGGCGACTTTAATTTACCTGTGACCAAGTGGGGCGATACTCTTACTTCACACTCCGGACATGACTTCTATACGAACTTGCAAGAGAGTTCGCTTTAGCAATTTGTTCGAACGCCAACCCGTGGTAATAACGTTCTTGACATTGTACTTGCAACAAAAGCAGAATTAATAGAGAATTTGAATGTTGGTGATGAATTCAGTAACAGCGACCATCGTACGATAACTTTCACTTTAAAGTTTACTAGTAACGAACCAAATAGTAGCTTCGAAAAAGTCCCTAATTTCAAGAAAGCAAACTTCCATAAACTTAGAGCTATGTTTAAAGAAACTGACTGGAGCTTTTTAATTCACGATAACGACTTAAATACATCTTGGAAGTTATTTGAAGCCACTTACCTAAAAGCAGTGCAAGACTGCATACCATCGAAAATACGGCGTCCAGGCCATAATAATAAGCCCAAATGGTGGAATAAAGATATTTCAAACTGCCTGCTTGCTAAAAAATTTGCTAATGATAGATTAAAATCCTCACAAAATGACGAAGAACGGCTGAAATTTGTAGAGCTACGACGCAAAGCCAAAAAGTTAATTAAGCAAAGTAAAAAGACCTTAGAGTTACATATTGCGAATCAAAGTAAAACAAACCCGAAAAAATTCTATAGTTATATCAGAAAGAAAAAAGTAGTTACTTCATCTGTTGGACCGTTAGTCGATGAAAATGGAGAATACACCAAAGACGAAGTACAAATGAGTAATGCCCTCAATACCTTCTTTGCATCAGTTTTTACAACAGAAGACCTCAGTAATATCCCTAAACCATCGCCGATTCAGATTGATAATTCAGATGTTCTAAGCAATATCACCGTTACAGAGAGAGAAGTATTGAATTGTTTAGATAAACTCAAGGTAAATAAAACGCCTGGACCTGATACAATCTCACCTAGAGTTCTAAAGGAAGCTAAGGATGAGCTCTCCAAACCACTGACATTACTATTCAATATATCCTTGCAGTCTGGAACTATGCCCGATCAGTGGAAGCTAGCCAACGTAACACCGATATTAAAAAAAGGCAGCAAATCCCTACCCAGTAACTATCGTCCAATTAGCTTAACCTCAGTTGTATGTAAAATGCTAGAAACGGTCATACGAGACAGACTCGTAAATCACTTAGAGGAAAATAACATACTTAAAGATACTCAACACGGCTTTCGTAAAAAACGTTCCTGTTTAACAAACCTCTTAGACTTCTTCCACGATATCCTCAACCTCTACGATGAGAGTAAAGCTGTAGATATTATATACCTTGATTTTCAAAAGGCCTTTGACAAAGTTCCCCACAAACATTTACTGCTAAAACTAAAAGCGCATGGAATACAAGACGGTGTGTTGAAATGGATAGAAAATTGGCTCAGCGACAGAAAGCAAAGAGTAGTCATAAACGGTAAGGCATCTAAATGGACCAATGTAAGTAGCGGGGTACCCCAGGGATCGGTACTAGGACCAATTCTCTTTCTAATTTACATCAACGACATAGATGAGGGTCTCACCTGTACAATCTCAAAATTTGCTGACGATACAAAAATTGCAAATAGCGTACTCTCAAAAGAACAAGTTGACGATATGCAACACAATCTAGATAAATTGTCATGTTGGGCCCAAATTTGGCAAATGAGTTTCAATGCGGATAAATGTAAAGTACTACATATCGGATACCTAAATGAGAAAGCAAACTATTCGATGAATGGCACTCAGCTTAAGAATGTAAACAGAGAAACCGATCTGGGAGTAACAATATCGAGTAACCTAAAACCGAGTCAACAATGTTCAGAAGTTGTTAAGAAGGCAAACAAAATAATTGGCTTTATAGGCAGGTCATTTGAGCATAAATCCAAAGAAGTTATCCTAACCCTTTACAATTCCTTAGTCCGCCCTCTTCTGGAATACTGCGTTCAATCCTGGTGCCCTTATTACCAAAAAGATATAAACAAGCTAGAACGAGTTCAACGTAGAGTTACCAAAATGATACCTAGCCTAAAGAACAAACCATACGAAGAGCGTCTTAGAGAATTAAATCTATTTCCTTTAAGCCAGCGCAGATTAAGAGGTGACTTAATTCAAGTGTTCAAAATCATCAAAGGCATCGACAATATGAACTGTAGTAAGTACTTCACTATCGACCAATCTAATTACACGCGGGGAAACGGTTGCAAAATTATTGGTAAATCTTTTAACTCACACGAATCTAAGAATTTCTTCTTCAATCGAGTTGTCAACTTGTGGAATGGGCTTCCCCGAAACGTTATAGACTGCATCACCGTTGATTCATTTAAACTCCGCCTAGACAAATATCTCGCATCAAACCCGCGACTGACTGCGTTTGTAAATGAATAACTTTATTTTATCTTCCCCTCAGTTACTAACCCCTCTGTCCCCTACTAACTTCCTAATCCTGCTACGGACATTAGTTCCAGGGCAGTAATTCCCTTTCCAATGTTCCCTTACCCACTCTAAACCACTGTTTGGACACTTGATCCTCAGTGTTTTGGAGGACAAGCAACCTAGAAGGGGCACTCGATCTGTTGTTGTTTGATTTCCTTTGTACTCCTTTGTACTTTGTACTCTTGGAAGTGAACCCTGTGAGTGTCCTTTCAAAGGAACTTTGTTACTACTGGCATCCCAGTATCTAACATTGTCCTTTCTGCTAGGTTTCACTTTCCCTAGTACAAGTAGAGAGACTCCGGCATCCCGACCTCTCTACTATTACTCTTGGAAGTGAACATTGCGCAAAGTGTCCTTTCAGAGGAAGTTTGTTACTACTGGCATCCCAGTAACTAATATTGTCCCCTCTGCTAGGTTCCACTTTCCCTAGTAAGAGTTGAGAGACTCCGGCATCCCGACCTCTCTACTTATTACTATTGAAAGTGAACACTACCACTTTACACAGGTAGTCTCGAAGCATCTGAGACTGCTGTGAAGGAAGGGCTTGGCGAGATACCCTCAAGGGGACTCTGCATATACAATTCCTAGGTGCACTGAGTCTGTGGCATCCCATTAAACTGTGTAACTGAAAGGTTTAAACACCGCCCCAGGTCCCCCGAACCTCTTAAAAAGGTCAGAGACAGTCAGGAAGAGTAGTTATAAAGTCTTCCTGCGTTAGTCCGATATCGTACCATATACGTTCTCACCGAGGTAGGGTATTTAAGACCCTAGTTCAAGAGTACCTTAACGGGACTTCATCAACGGTTGATATAAAGATCAGGATAGTCGAGTATTCCAAATAACCTCTAGAATACTCGCGTTAGTCCGGTATGGTGCCCAACAGTAATTGTCAGATGATTACAATAAGTTACGGAGCCATACTTAAGACCCCAAACCCATCAACCCACCTGTAACTATCTTCACACAGCCGGCCAACCTGGACGGCCCACGGAGGAGCAGACGACTACAGACAGCAAACAACCTAACCATCGTCGGAAAGAAGATATAGAAAAAACGTCTAAGTCGATGACCAGAAACGAGAGAAAGTATCTAAGTTAACCTACAAAGTGAGCAAAATAAAACAGAGTCCACAAGCGACTCTGCCAAAAATCCAAGCAAGAGAGTAAAATAAACAGAGTCCTAAAAAGTGTTAAAAACATCAAAAATCCATTACAGTGTTATTACTAGGAATTTATAGCAACGAATTCCAGTTACCAATGTTTCAAAATCTATTGAACTGTTCCCGACCAGTAAAAGTTATTTTCAGAATTAAATCAAATTAAGCCGATTTTGATGCTAAGCGACTCTGTCATTATTCTAACACGAAGAAGATATTTCAAAGTCCATTCTCAGTTGACTTTGAACTTGCTCTCATACCAGTGCGCACGGTATATAACTCAAGATACATATAGTGAAATACCTAACTCTCTTTCATACCGCCATCGCAAGTCTATCTCATTACAAGTACAGTGAAATATTATAGCTGATGATATTACTTGTATCAACCCTCGATAGGACTAGTGTACCTGATTCCGGACAAAAGGAATACAGTTAAGCTGTGCTAAAATATCTGCACTCTATCCAGATCCGCGACTGTGCTCGAAGATAGAAAATGTTTTAAGTGCTATTCATTGGTTGTGTTTCTAAACTCACACTCATACTCCATTCGTGTATTTAGAGATTAAGGGAATAAAGCTGTATTCTAAACTATATTTTGGTGATATATATATCCTCTGTTGTCTTCTTTATATGTATTTGTATGAAGTCGGAAGTCCCAATCTAGTAGAAGTCACCTGTAGCAATCGTTAATCCTGTATATAATCAGGACATAACACTATGTGTGTGTTTCAACCACTCAACATGAAAGAGGTTTTATGTATAGATATAGTCATTTCTAGACTGATATAGATAAAACATATACAATAATACCTATTTTATATCCAAACATGTAACCCCTTCTGTACCAGGGACGTCCTTTTTTTATCATATTCTGGTACCTATTGGACGATTATATTCAGCTTAGGAAGGACGTCTAACCATTATAAGGCTTTAAACTATCTCAACCAACCCCTTTACCTACCACAGCTCCTTCCTGAGCAGCATAATATCGTCTAAATATAGCTAGAATAAAAAATAACACTCGTCGCTGGTACTCAAAGGGTTAACGGAATAATAAGAAAATCCCTAAAATCCCTTCCATAAAAAGTACGAATAGGCATTGGGAAAACTGTAGAAATGTACTCTATAAATAAAGTGAGAGAGAGAGAGACGCAGAACCAACCACAATAAAAACACAATAAATGAAAGAAAACGAATTGCGCAAAGGCCCGCTGCAACACCAAAGAAAACGGATTGCGAGAGGTCAGAGAAATAAAAGTTGGGAGGTGACAAAAGAGTGATAAATGAGAGAGAGAGAGAGAGAGAGAGAGAGAGAGAGAGAGAGAGAGAGAGAGAGAGAGAGAGAGAGAGAGAGAGAGAGAGAGAGAGAGAGAGAGAAAGTAAACGTCGGTGAGAAATTAATGATGTCTGTGTGTGTGTGTATTCATAATTGTAATTTTACAGGAATTGAGTTTTTGGCTTGTATTGTCCCGCTTCCTATACATTACCCATCTCCTTGCTCAAGGGAGATGGTAACCGCCGGCTATGTCTCAGAAAACCTTCATCACCCTGGGCGAGATTTGAACCCTGGCCTGCTGGGTTGCAAGCGGGAACGGTACCACTGAGCTAGCCGCGCGGCGGTGTGTGTGTGTGTGTGTGTGTAAGGAGAGAGAGAGAGAGAGATAGCTCTAGTTATACAGACATACAGAAACAGAACCAGACAGCGTGAACAGACAGAGAAAGGCATTGCAAAAAGTTGCAAAACATAAAAGAGACAGCGAGTTGAGAAAGATCACAAAGAGGTGATAAATGAAAGAGAGAGAGTACAAAGGAGTTAAGGAAAACAAGCAACAACATATATATTGATCCTTTCGAGGCCGCTTGTAGCTAAACTACCTAACCTATGAGAAAAAGATAACGGTTGCTCAATAAAAAGTGCTGCTATTTGTTTGTAAACGCAGTTAATCGTGGATTAAGAGCGACATATTTAAATATAAGCGTATTTTGAAAGGTTCAACAGTAGCCTACTGCATTCAATGGCATGACTGGGTAGCCTAGTTCATTCCATAATCCATAGGTTTACTACTCGACTTTAAAAGAAATGCTTTGCCTCATAGGAGTTAAAATGCTTTCTGATTATCTTGCAACCATTTTCCTCTAGTGTAATTCGAATGATCAATTGTGAAATATTTGTTGACATCCATATTGTCTAAGATGCGTGGAAATTAACTCAAGCAACCTCTCCAACCTTCCATCGCAACAGCCACAATATCCCTGCAACCAGAGAGAATTGCGAGCATTAGAAAGGCTCGCAATAACCACACTGCCAACAAACAGCGACATGGTGGCGAAAGGAATCGGGAGCGAGAGGACGAACCACCACAGCCAAAGCAACAGGATGCGCACGCATCCAAAATGGCAGAACCTCCACCCCTGACCACCAGGCGGCGCGCAGGGTCTGCAGAAAACCAACCGAGGGGTAGCTATTCAATTTCCGGCTACCAGACCCTAGCCGCTTCACCAATATTTTCCCTTATTATGACCTTTGAACCTTCTCCCTTGTCACGCCCTTACAAACCCCATCAGGCCCCTATGGCAAGAACCCGAGAAAATATAAATGGGCCCCCCCAATTAGCCTACCTAGAACATATATATATATATTTTTTTTTTCTATGTGATTGAGGGAGGCAAAAGGCATAACTGCCTATAGTGAGTGCCTCCCCCATAGTTGAAAGAGTGACAGGGCCAAAATCAAGGGACGTTCGAGCCAAAATGCCTGGACACACGGAATTTGAAGCAATTTAAGTCATAGGAAGAGGGAAAGACTGATTCTGGGAGAGAGTTCCAGAGCTCAGATGTTGAGTAGAAGAAAGTTTGAGAGTAACATTTCACTCTTGGGTTGGAGAGTTGCACAGAGTAGGGGTGGGATTGAGTTGCAAGACGGGTACCACGTGCCCTACGTAAAGGAGGTGGTATGCACTGGGATAGCTCTGAGGAACACTGATTATTATAGTAGCGATAGAATAGCGAGAGAGATGCAACATTGCGGCGGAGAGAGAGAGATTGCAGAGAGTTGGTGAGTGGACGGGAGTTAATGATACGAAAGGCCTTCCTTTCAACTTTGTCTAGGAGAGCGGTGTGAGAGGAACCTCCCCACACATGTGAACAATACTCAATACTCAATATCTAAATACATCCCGTAATAAGCCCCTCCAAAATACATCACCGCGACTACAAGGGCTGCTCAAAAAGGTAGATACTGCCCCTGCTGCCTCTCCTACTCCTGCAGAAGGCAAAATCTCCAACCACGTGCCCTTGTTGCCCCGAGTCACATCCAGTGTGACCAAGCAGCCGGAAGAGACACTACCTGAGCTGGCCAGACCAAATGCAAGTCATCAGCCTGCTAGCTTAGAACAAATCTTTGAGTCCTACAAAGGTTATCCTAAGGTAGAAAGGATAGAAGAATCTGAGGCTTGTCATCACACACACTCTGGGTTATTGTTAGAAACAGACCTGTTGCCTAGACCGCTTGGTGCTCTAGGCCAGATTGCCGTGGATTACAATCCTAAGAAACTTCAGAACTCTACTTGCAATCTGAGCAAGCACGACTATCTCATTCGCGAGGGCGTGTAAGGGAAGATTCAGGGAAAGATAGAGTTAGAGTTGTTGCTCGAGTAGATCCTTTGGGAGTCTCTGAGGAACAATTCCAACCTGATCAGGAACATCTTAGACGACAGATATCATCTACATCTCATTCACCTTTTAACCCTTTCCCTGCGGGAGACGTTCCAGAATGCCATGGCAATTTACAGTAATTTCCAGGGTTTAAAAGCCTGTAAAAGCCGTAGAAATCGAGTGTCAGTGGGCGGGACCGCAAGATACCCACCTCAGACTGTCAGCATGTCCAGCCGTGCACTGAGGCAAACTGAGGTCCCATACCTGGGTCTCAGCAGTGTTGCCAAGCGCTACATTGCTAATAATTAGCGAGTTTTCCCCAATGTCTATGGTACGGTAGCGCTGCGGGTGAACCCTGCGAGTTAGGAAGCTCGTTCTAGTCTCATTTTGAAGCTATTTTCATCTAGTTTTCAGCAGAATACATTTTATTTAATTTCATTGTCTCCCTCATCCACATAGAACAAAAAAAAAGACACTTGATTACACATTCAGGAGTGCCTGAATATGCCCTAAATATCCCAAATATCCCTGCAGAGAAAGGGTTAAAGAACAGCGAGGGGTAGACATTATCCAATTCGAAACACTAAACTTGCCCCCAACACCAGGCAAGTCTATTGTGAGATCTAGATGAAGTTGTCCCATGCCTGAGTCCCGAGAACGTTTCAGCCAAGCGGACCAAAAGGAGAGAAATAGAGTCCAGAGGCGAGGCAAATGGTACCGGTACCAGAAGTTGTTTGGCCCAGAGTAGGATTCTCGTGGCCTTGTGAAGCAACCGTGCCAGAGCTTCAACCAACGTTCCTCTCAGTGGCTTCAGAGCTCCTTTAAGTAACTTTATCTTTCGTAATGGTAATGCAATGTTGTGAATGGTTAATGTCTCAGGAATATAGAGTGTCTCCCTAAATAATTAGCGTAACTAGGGAAGTCTTTCTTCCCTCTTCTAGTTGATTCTGAGACCCGTTTTAGGGAAACATTACACATCTTTCCCCGAGCATCGTTATATATACTATCTTGAGTTATTGGATTCCCGTAGCTCACTATTGAGAAATTATACATATCTGATGCTCTAGTGAATTTATGAACAACACCATTACATGTAATAGAGCTAACTCGGTAGATATCTGAGAATACTCACAAATGTCGTCAGGTTCATAATTAAAATCAGTGAGTGTTTGCCTAGCAGAGTTGAATGCTTCATTATTATTGATTCTATGTTATAACTTGAATCTATATACTGTATATTAACGTAAGTTATTCTTTGTGGATGTTTACTATCCATCTGTTCTTTATTACTTGTCAGTCAGTTATTATCACTATTCATTATCTGTTGATGTGTTTAGATCGTTCTTGTGTTTTGCTGTAACCATTCAGTCTTTGTCAATATATACCGTGGACTTAAGCCCCTTTTTACCAGAATGGTATATTTAGCCCTTTTGTGCACCCTCTGCGGATCCATTTAAGAGATCCTATTTAGAACGATTTATCTGTGCTTTGAGGATAATTGCCTCTTGTTATACTGATTTATTTTGTCTCTATTGACTTCACTATATTGTTGTCTAATATAGATTGTTTGTATTTGTGAGACTTAGATCTCTATATTTTGTACTAACCATTATTGTACTTATTTTAACATCCATCCTTATTAATCTATTGAGATGTATGAATATTATGAACCCCTGCTACTATTGAATAAAATATTGTGTTGACTTGTCATGTGTGCTTATTTATTGCCTGTTGTTAGTGTATCGTATTGGAATTAAGTGTCAGCCCTCACCCAGTTAGAGAGTCAACAGTTGTGACAGAATATCTCACGCATAACATTGTCAATACCTTAATTAATTTTAAACACTTGAATTACGTCCCCTTTCAGCCTGCGCTTTGTTAAACTGAACAGATTTAGCTCTTTTAGATGCTCTTCATATGACATTTTTCTCAGTTTGGGGATAATCTTTGTCACTCCTTTGTATTCTCTCCAGTTTATCTAGATCCTTTTGATAATATGGACACCAAAATTATACACAGTATTCCGGATGGGGCGAACCAGAGAGAGAGAGAGAGAGAGAGAACGTGAGAGAGCGAAAGCGAGAGAGATGATAGATAGATAGAGAGCCAGCCAGACAAAGCGAGGACGGAGGGACCTGAATGAATCGGCGACCGCAGCCATGAATAAGGGATGAATCGGCCTATGTGTAGGAATAGATGCATAGATAAATAAGTTAAGGGATGAAGAATGAAGTGCAACAGACGGTCCGGGAGAGAAAGGAATTTGGGAATATCGGAGACTAGCAAAACAATATATATATATATATATATATATATATATATATATATATATATATATATATATATATATATATATATATATATATACAGGTGTGTATATATATATATATATATACCGTATACTATATATAGTGTTAAAATGCGGCTCTAGGATTGAACACATATATTAGATACGTAATCAAGGAGTGGCACACAAAATGTACACAGGAATTAAACATCTGTTACTTACCTTTCAATAAATAGCTACCATAGTCTTGATCAGGATATACAATAAAAAAAATGGCTTAAAACAAATCCTTAAAAAATAATTATATTAAAAAAAAACACTAGAGAGACTTATGAATATAACCTAAGACCAATTACACGTTACGTTATTATAAGCTAAATGGGAGGTTTTTGTTTTCTGGACCCCCTTTCTCTCTCGTGTTTAGCTTCATTAGTTTTCAGATTATAAGAAAGTCGCCTTATTGGTTTGGCGACTTTATGACCTTCCGTGCCATTTAGGTGTAAACTTTATGACCTTCTTTGCCATTTAGGTGTAAACTTTATGACCTTCCGTGCCATTTAGGTGTAAACTTTATGACCTTCCGTGCCATTTAGGTGTAAACTTTATGACCTTCCGTGCCATTTAGGTGTAAACTTTATGACCTTCCGTGCCATTTAGGTGTAAACTTTATGACCTTCCGTGCCATTTAGGTGTAAACTTTATGACCTTCCGTGCCATTTAGGTGTAAACTTTATGACCTTCCGTGCCATTTAGGTGTAAACTTTATGACCTTCCGTGCCATTTAGGTGTAAACTTTATGACCTTCCGTGCCATTTAGGTGTAAACTTTATGACCTTCCGTGCCATTTAGGTGTAAACTTTATGACCTTCCGTGCCATTTAGGTGTAAACTTTATGACCTTCCGTGCCATTTAGGTGTAAACTTTATGACCTTCCGTGCCATTTAGGTGTCAAATTTTCCGTGGAAAGCGAAAGCGAGCCTACAATCTAGGAGGAACCGGCCTTTGGCCGTGGCATTTTTTATACCGAAAAATTTGCACATTTATATCGAAGGGGGGTCTTGGGAGCAATTTATTATATTTTATGTTTTTTAATAGCTTGATGGAGGTTTAGGGAGGAAAAAAATACTAGATACATAAATAAACACACACACATACCTGTGTATATATATATATATATATATATATATATATATATACTGTATATACATATATAAATCTCCCCTTAATTATGTTGTAGAGTTAAATTGAGCATGAACCTAATAACACTAACCTTGAACACTGCAGGACGCCAGCAGAAGGATGAACAGCACCAGACGGAGGGACCTGACCGACCCAGGCTTCGTCAGTAGGTGCCGGGAGCCCCACCCCATTACCACCCCCCGGAGACCCCCAACATCAGGGGCGGGTGGATAGGGTCGTCCAGGGGCTGAGCGGGGGGGCTTCACAGGCCTTGGTTGAGATAGGGGCTAGATGGTCAGTCGAGGTAGGGGCTTGGTGGGTGGATTTAGCAGGGTTAGAAACAGGTGGATGAAAGCTGGGGAGGGCAGGGGCTTGGTGAGTAGTTTTGGTAGGGGTAGAGACAGGGAAATGTGAGCTGGGGAGGGCAAGGGTAGAAACAGGGGAATGTGGGCTGGGGTTTGGGGGGTTGAGACAGGGGAATGAGAGCTGGGGAGGGCAGGGGTTTGGTGGATGGTTTTGGCAGGGGTAAAAACAGGGGAATGATAACTGGGGAGGACTGTGGCTATAGGGTTAGTTTTTTCAGGGGTATAAACAGGGGACTGTGAGCTGGGGAGAGCAGGGGCTTGGTGGGTAGTTTTGCCAGGGGTAGAAACAGGGGAAAGGGAGCTATCTTTGGCAGGGGGATCGGTAGATACAGGGATTCGGTGGGTAAGGTATAAAAGATTGGTAGAAATATGGGTTATGCAGCAATCTTTTGCCGAGGTAGGGTTTGGGAGACTAGTAGAAACAGGTGATTGGGGGCTATCTCTAGTCAGGGCAGGGGTAGGGAGATGGGTAGAAATAGGGACTTGCTCGATAGCTTTGGCAGGGGTAAGGAAATCGGTAGAAATAGGGACTTGATGGATCGCTTTGGCAGGGGTAGGTAAATCGGTAGAAATAGAGACTTGATGGAATGCTTTGCCAGGGTTAGGGAGATCGGTAGAAATAGGGAATTGCTCGAAAGCTTTGGCAGGAGTAGGGAGATCGGTAGAAACAGGGATTTGATGGGTGGTCGAACAAGGGACAGGGGCTTGTACTGTTGATATACAGGGTTGGGAGATGTATCTAGCCCGGCTAGAGACTTCTCTTTTGATTACAACACTCGTAGGGAATTGGAGATTTGTGGATTCAGGGATGCTAGACCCAGAATCGATTGGTGCGGGGATTGGAACAGCCTTATCCGACGGTTGTGTGGAGGTTATTGAGAAACATGGGTATAAAATAAAGGATCTTGATTTAGCTGGAGATGTGAAGGATGTCCCTGATTTTATAGTCGGAGATATATTCGCCTTTGGGCTCGGCGAGGAATAAATGGTTCTTAAATTAGATAAGGAACTGGAAGAACTCTCCAAAACTTTTCCCCCAGAACAAATCCTTCTATGGAGACGTGAGGCCCTATCTGGTCTTTCTTCAGCTGATGAAGTGATATCCAAAGTATCCCAAAGCCTCCAAACAGGAAAAGGATGGGTTTCCTGTATCGGGGAGTCTCCAAAATCCGGAAGAATGATCTCCGAACTGCCATAAGGTAGCGGCGGGGATGAAGAACCGATTTCCAGACTTACTGTTGAGGGCTCTTGGGATGCTGAGGACCCGCAGGCCGTATGGAGATGAGCCTTGGGAGACAATCTAGAGCTTATGGGTTGTCGGGGGAGAGAGGAGAGGGCCACAGGGGAGCTCTCATCATCCTTCCTCGCTTGATGTTGCGGAGGATGTGGTGATGCTGACCAGTTTCATCCTTGTTGGTGAAGCTCCATGACTGTCATCTAGCCCCTCCTCAGACTCGCATAGGGAATTAGGGATAGCCGTTCCTGAGGCGTGGTGGGCAAGTCTGTCACCTCCTGAAGAAGTAGATGAAGGGGGAGAAGAAATAGGGAGAGATTGGCAGGGGATAACGTCAAGAATCGAGGACTTAGACGAGAACGAAGACGAAAGACCCAGCTGTGGACTTCACTCGCTGCTCTCTGACGATCCTTCGCGGAGTATTTTCGAGGTTTTGTATTTACAGGTCTTGCATCTCTGCGGGGCTCGATATGGGGCCCCCATGTCACAAAGCACAGACTAACTACGCGCGTGAGGTCTCTTTACGAACACCGCACGAACAGAACCTCCGTAGCACGAAAGACAGTCATGTTTCGGTTTACACTTTGTTATTGCTTTCTACGTATTCACCTGCAAAGAGAGAAAAAAACCCATATTAGTTTGACCTTTAAAACATCTTATACCTTAACTATAATTTTTTTATTTTTTTTATTTTTTTATTATGTATTAATAATAGTTATATATTACCGAAATTAACCTACTCATTAAAACATTATTATCTATCTATCTATTGACAGACGCCGTAATCCCCGAGATGGGGTGGGCGAAAATGAATCACCTTCATATATATAGGCTACTTCCATATACGCTACCGAGGCAAAGTAGTCTTAACGTATGAGGAATGGTCTGTAAAGTCGTATGAGTGTAAATGAAGTCTTAACCCAATCTGTGGAGGCGACGTCTTTTTAATTTTAGTCTAGCTATATTTAGACAATTTTATGCAGCTTAAGGACGATATGTGGGAGTTATAATGGATACATGAGAGAGTTGGAGGTCTTTTAATAGCTAGAGGTTTTCCTAAGCTAAATCGTCTATTAGTTGTCTTCGTGGTGCAATGCATAAGTGTGTTGATTTTCGGTGTGAGCGTCCTGGGTTCGAATCCCCGGACTGCCACATGTGTTTGTTAATTTCATTAATCGAGCTTAGGAGTACAGTTGGATAGTGGAGAGAACACAATAATTATTGTATATGCAAAGGTAGAATTATGGCGTATCCTTCAAATAACAAGAACACTCACACACTCTCCCTCCCTTGCTCTTGCACACACACACACACACACACACAATCTATCTCTCTATTAAATGCACACAAACTCAACTCTCCAACCATCACTCCCCCCCCCCCTCTCTCTTTCATTACCATAAACAAACACCTACCCTTTACCTTGTACTTTATCAGCCTCTTCTCTTCCACTCCCTTCCTTTGTTTATTCTTTATATTATCTCTCTCTCTCTCTCATTACCATAAACAAACACCCAGCCTTTACCTTCTACTTTATCAGCCTCTTCTCTTCCACTCCCTTCCTTTGTTTATTCTTTATATTATCTCTCTCTCTCTCTCTCTCATTGCCATAAACAAACACCCAGCCTTTACCTTCTACTTTATCAGCCTCTTCTCTTCCACTCCCTTCCTTTGTTTATTCTTTATATTATCTCTCTCTCTCTCTCTCATTGCCATAAACAAACACCCAGCCTTTACCTTCTACTTTATCAGCCTCTTCTCTTCCACTCCCTTCCTTTGTTTATCCTTTATATTATCTCTCTCTCTCTCATTACCATAAACAAACACCCAGCCTTTACCTTCTACTTTATCAGTCTATTCCCTTCCTTTGTTTATCCTTTATACTCTCTCCTCACACTCGTAACTAATCTTTGCCTTTCCTTAACACCTTGAGGATCATGACCCGTTTTGACAGTTTATTCTGGCTGTCATTAGACGATTTTATACAGCTTAGGAAGGTTCTGTGGGAATTAAATGGACACAGACTGTCTCAAGTAACCCTCCACCTTCTATATACGGTAGCCTACCTTTCACAATCTAAATCAAATCGTCTATTAATAGCCAGAATAAACTGCCAAAAACGTGTCTTAATCCTCAAGGGGTTAAATCTCTACCTTATCTTATATCTTTCCTTCCTTAACCCGTACAGTACAGTACCAGGGACGTCCTTTTCATCATATTCTGGCAACTATTAGACGATTTTATTCAGCTTAGGAAGGACCTCTAGCAATAACAAGGCTTAGAGCTATCTCAACCAACCCTTTCAACTACCACAGATCTTTCCCAAGCTGCATTATATCGTCTGAATATAGCTATAATAAAATATATCACACATCTCTGGTACGGTACTCAAAGGGTTAAATCCCTGCTTAACCCACTCCGACATATGACGCGATTTTGAGCCTATTAGGGATACTTTGAAGCCTTTGTTACCATCAGGGGTATTTAGAAACCTTTAGTTTAGTTACTTCAACCTCTGCAGTTGTCTTTGAGTTAGCTGTGGGAAGAAAACTAATTTTGGAACGGTAATTATAAAAGTGAGAGGACTCTATTTCTTATTGCTAATCTGGCAACCTCTGCGTCATATGAGTCTGAAAGGGTTAATCTCCTTCCTCCCTTAACTCCCGTCTGCACCTAATTAATTATAATCCCACCTCACTGCCCCCTCCTTCCTTATTAAGGGGGTAGGCTATCCATTTACTTATTATTACTTTCCACCCTAGACCTCCATCAAGCTAAATAAATTATCCTCAAGATCACCCAACGAAATAAATGTGTACCGGTACATTTTTTCAGTAGAAAAATGTACCGGCCAAAGGCCGATTCCTCAAAAATTACAGGCTCGCTATCGCTCGGTAGGAAAGAATCGACACCTAAATGGCACGAAAGGTCTTGATATTGATGTGGAAATGGGACGAAAGGTCTTAAAATCGACAAACTAATGGAGCAAACGTCTTAAAATCTCAACAATATGGGGGTAAACATGAGAGAGAATGGGGTCCAGAAAAAAATCCCAAAACCTCCCCTTATATCAGCCCCCTCCTCCTCACCCCCACCAAACTTGCTTAATTGTAAACTTGCGAGTTTCAGGCTATAAGGAAGTTGGAACCGTAAACATTGATATTAAACACACAGTAATTATATAGGTTTCTGATGGATAATTTATATGTGGAATTTGGCTCTATGTATTTATAAATGTACTAAAACCGTATTATTGCTGTTTTTTGTTGTTTTCTATGTGATTGAGGGAGGCAAAAGGCATAACTGCCTATAGCGAGTGCCTCCCTCATAGTTGAAAGAGTGACAGGGCCAAAATCAAGGGACGTTCGAGCCAAAATGCCTGGACACACGGAGTTTGAAGCAATCTAAGTCATATGAAGTGGGAAACACTGATTCTGGGAGAGAGTTCCAGAGCTCAGCTGTTGAGTAGAAGAAAGTTTGAGAGTAACGTTTCACTCTTGGGTTGGAGAGTTGCACAGAGTAGGGGTGGGATTGAGTTGCAAGACGGGTACCACGTGCCCTACGTAAAGGAGATGGTATGCACTGGGATAGCTCTGAGGAACACTGATTATTATAGTAGCGATAGAATAGCGAGAGAGATGCAACATTGCGGCGGAGAGAGAGAGATTGCAGAGAGTTGGTGAGTGGACGGGAGTTAATGATACGAAAGGCCTTCCTTTCAACCTTGTCTAGGAGAGCGGTGTGAGAGGAACCTCCCTACACATGTGAACATACAATACTCAATACAAGGGCGCACTATGCCCCTGTACAGAGCAAGAAGCTATGCAGGGAAACAGAACCCCCTAAGGCGGTTGAGCACACCCAGCTTCTGGGAGGCTGCCTTAGCAAGACTGGTAATATGGTCCTTCCAAATGAGAGCAGCAGAAAAAGAGACATCAAGAATATTGAGAGAAGATGAAGGGTTGATTTTTGTATTGTTGAAGAATAAGGGATAGTCCGCTGGGAGATCCTGACGGGTAGATAGATGGAGAAATTGGGTTTTGGAAGCATTAAAGTTAACAAGGTTTTCTCTGCCCCAATTGGAAATAGTATTTAGATCAGAATTTAAGAGTTGTATGGCTTCATTACGTTTGTCGTTTGTCGTTGAGGGATTGCTGGCTGGGGCGTTCTGAAAAAGTAATGGAGTAGTGTAAGGTTGAGTCGTCTGCGTATGAATGGATGGGAATTAACGTACAGTTAAGGAGATCATTTATAAACATTAGAAAGAGAATAGGAGATAGGACAGAGCCCTGAGGAACACCGGAGTTTATAGGGTCAGGAAGTGAACAATGGCCGTCCACAACCGCGGCTATGGAACGGCCGGAAAGGAAATTAGAGACAAAGGCACAGATGGAGGGATAGAAACCGAAGGAGGGTAGTTTAGAAATTAAAGATTTATGCCAGACTCTATCGAAGGCTTTCGATATGTCTAGTGCAATAGAAAAAGTCTCACCGAAGTCCCGAAAGGAGGATGACCAAGAGTTAGTAAGATATGAAAGAAGATCACCAGTAGAGCGACCCTTAAGGAAGCCATACTGGCGATCTGAGAGCAGATTATGAGAAGAGAAATGCTTAAGAAATTTGGAAGCAAGAATAGTTTCAAAAACTTTAGAAAGACAAGAAATGCGAGCAATTGGACGATAGTTGGAGGGTTGAGAGCGGTCACCCTTCTTTGGGACAGGTTGAATGTGGTTATTCTGCTAAATATCGATGTCTACAGCTCCAACTTCCTTATAGCACGAAACTCGCAAGTGGTCAATTGTAAACTAAACCCCGGTTTCAGTAAACTGGTCTACCTCGGGATAGTCTACCAGGGGGGGCGCTGCTCCCTATTATAAAGCCTACACACGGTCATTTCACCTACATATAGTTTCGCCCATAGACTCTTCAAGTTAACCCTTTCTGTAACAGCGACGTCTTTCTATTTTGATTCTAGCTATATTTAGATGATTTTGTGCAGCTTATAGCAAAGATCAGTGGCAGGGTGTAAAACGAAAGCCGAGTTATTGCTTTATTATCTTTATTATTATGCAAAGATAAAATTATGGTTCATAGTTTAAGGGGCCATGGGCCTTTTTCTGTACCACTTTCTCCCTCATGTTTAGCCCCATTAGTTTTCAGATGTTAAGATGTTTGCCCCATTAGTTAGTCGATTTTAAGACCTTTCGCCCCATTTCTTCGTCAATAGTTAGACCTTTCGTGCTATTTAAGGGTCGATTTTTTTTCCCTGGCGAACGATAGTGAGCCTGTAATGTTGGAAGAACCGGCCTTCGGCCGGGAAATTTTCTACCGAAAAATGTACAAATTAATCTAAAAGGGGGATCTTATGGATGTTTTTTTTTTAATTTGTTGGAGGTCTAGCGAGGAAACTAGAAAAATAATGAATACATGCAAAAATCGCCCAAAAAGTGAACCATCAAATGATGTCTTTGGAAGTGACAGCATGGCCAAAACAATGCTATGTCATGTTAATATTCTTGTATTCCTTATCATATCCATTCAAGTGTTCAAATACAATTGCTCCGGCTTGACACCCTGGTCTGTGGTAATCAAAGGTGTTAAGGGAGCCCACCTCGCCTTTTTTCTCTTTCTCTCCCTCTCTGTTTCGCTTGTATCCATTCGGCCCCATTCAGCCTACTATTTTAAGACGTTTACCCCCATCCAGGTGTTAATATTTTCCTGGCGAGCGGTAGCGAGCCAGCATATATATATATATATATTTTTGGGCAGCAAGCTAAATTTGTAAATTTTTCCGATAGAAAAATTTCTCCGGCGAAGCCGGATTTCTCCATACAATACTGGCTCGTTATCTCTCACCAGGCAGAAATCGACATTTGGATGGGGATAAACGTCTTAAAACAGTTGGCTGAATGGGGCCGAATGGATAAAAGCCAGGGAAAGAGAGAAATTGAATAAACAAAAGCCGGTGACTCCCCTTAAGCGAAATAGTTTGAAGGCTGACAATCGCTTCCGGCCGTTTTGAAACTGAGTAAAATGGTCTTAACCCATTAAGCACGCATAGGGTGTAGTGAACACCACAGTTCTGGGCGGCAATATTAGGCTCCATTCCTGCCTATAATCATCATTTTACGATAAATATCGTTATAACTTATTCATATGCGCCTATTTTACCTTTAGTATGAAGAGTGACAACAATAATTGTAACAACAATAAAACAAGTGGGAATATGATTTGGCTGGTCAAAATCGTGAATTGTTAGCAAGCGGTTCATTCATCAAGTGTGAGCCAGCCGGCCTCACACCCTCTTCTCTGGAGGGTTGAAGCAGTACTGAGCTTCTCCCTCACACCCTCCGGCTTTACCTTACGTACCGTAACACACACATGACCACAGCCTAGGATCGGTTTGGAGATGTTTACACGAAAATATACCAATGAATAAGGGAATAACAGGGAAAATAGGTGATCATTGAAGGGGAGGGGGGAGGGGGGGGGGGGGGGGAAGGAGGGGATGTGGAGGAGTGATATGAGGTATGGAGAAAAACAAAACACACTTTTAACTTGCTGTCAAAACAAAAATATATATACGCTGGCTCACTACCGCTCGCCAGGAAAATATTGACACCTGGATGGGGTAAACATCCTAAAACAGTAGGCTGCATGGGGCCGAATGGATACAAGCCAAAGAGGGGGAGAGAAAGAGAAAAACAAAGCGAGGTGGGCTCCCGTAACAGTAGCCAGAATAAAGTAATAAACATGTTGCCGATACAGAAGGGGTTAAGGGGAGTTTTATAATTTGATTCCTTGACCTCCATCGGGCTTAAAAAATTACCGATTTTCCCAGTATTTCTTCCCCTCAACAAGTAAACTCTGGAATTCTCTCCCTCAATTCTATCTTCCCCTCATCCTACGACTTAGACTGCTTCAAGCTCCGTATGTCCAGACATTTTGACTCCAATGCACAGTACCTTGAACTTGGCCCTCTGTCACGCATTCAATTGGTCCCTTGCGAGTTTCAGGCTATAAGGAAGTTGGAGCTGCAGACATCGATATTTTGCAGAATTACCGGTACCGGCTAAAATACGGTTGAAGTTCATTAATAAATACCCAAATCCCAATTCAACATCCTTTGTAACCATCAGAAAGCTACATTATTATTGCATTTTTGTTTAATATCGATGTTTACGGCTCCAACTTCCTTATAGCCTGAAAGTCGCAAGTGGTGTACTTTAACTCATACGGTACTGTACCGGTGAGTGACGTCTTTTTCTTTATATTCTGGCAACTATTAGATGCTTTTATTAAGCTTAGGAAGGACCTCTAACCACTGGAAGACTACAAACTATCTCAATTAACCCTTTTAGCTACGGTACCACATATTCTTCTGAAGCTGAATAACATTGTCTAATAGTTGCCGGAATAAATTGAAATGGACGTCGCCGGTACAGAATGGGTTAAGGGAGCCCACCTCTCTTGTTTTATCTTTCTCTCCCTCTCTCTTTGGCTTGTATCCATTCGGCCCCATTCAGCCTACTGTTTTAAGACGTTTACCCCCATCCAGGTGTCAATATTTTCCTGGCGAGCGGTAGCGAGCCAGCATATATATATTGTTGTTTTGAAAGAAAACAAGATTTGTAAATTTTTAGATAGAATTTTTTTTACGGCGAAGCCGGATTTCTCTATACAATGCTGGCTCGCTATCGCTCGCCAGGAAGATATCAACACCTGGATGGGGATAAACGTCTTAAAACAGTAGGCTGAATGGGGGCGAATGGATACAAGCCAGAGAAGGAGAGAAAGAGAAAACAAAACGGTGGCCCCCTTAAGGGAATTGCTTACAAGTACAGTCAGAAACCACAATTTCTGAGACACTTTGATAGGACCCAGACATATGGAGCGCATCGTTTCTGGATGACAGCCCACTTTAACTATCACAAGGCCGCATACCTATGAACACACATTTGGAACCAATAGATGCTTCACTCAGTCTGCCATGTAAAATTATAATGCTGCTGCTATGCTATGATCCGCATTCATATATTTATGGATATACAAATTACAAAAATACCTTTATTACATTCCCTTACGAATCCACAGTAAATACGGACACAAATATTACAAAAGGTTTTAAGAAATATAAATGAAAATAAATACTTCCAAATTGCACAGTGAATGAACAGGATTTAGGTTAGTGTGTGTGTGTGTGTAAGTGAACCTATGTGTTGTAATAGACATAATGCCCTACAGTAGGTGACAAACACTAATTTGACTAAACACAGAAGTGTCTGCTCCATGACATACAACACAACGAACTATGCAATGTAATATTACATGTTATCATCTGGTAATGAAATTCTGGTGAGCAACAGCAATGAATTATCAGTAGTGATATATGGGGGTATTATGTAATACCACACAAAGCTAAGCCTCGAACGCCGATAAGTTTATATATTCGGTTTAGAATTAAATTTAGTAATATTACATGTACAGGGTGATTCAAAAAAAGTGTAATGATTTCACATGTATGTAATTTTTTAATTTTTTAACCTACACACTTTATCTTTTCAGGTTGTGATGGTGGTATCATGCCATTTGGCATAAGTCAACTACAAGGTTCTAGCTAAAATGGTATTCACAGTCGAGCAGAAAGTCAAGATAGTTGAATTCTGGTATGAGACCAAATCGTACGTCACAGTCCGTCGTCGGTTCTGCCGCGAGTTCAAAGTTCAAACACGTGATGGACCTAAAAATAATGTTATACTGAGGTTTTGTCAAGCACTTTGAGAGCAAGGGTACTGTCCAGAGCACACACAAGGGGAACAGTGGACATCCAGCAGCAGTCACAAAGAACCAGGCAAAAAATTGATACTGTGCGCAACTCAGCCATCAGAAGCCCAAAGAAGTCTCACCGCCGCCGCTCCCAAGAGTTGGGACTCTCCCTCTCCAGTCTGTTGCGTATTATGACCAAGGAGCTCAAGCTATTACCTTACACCATATCCGTGAGGCATAAACTAAAAGCTGAGGACATGCAAAGAAGGCATGTCATGTGTGATTGGCTCAGCCAAAAGCTTGAACGCACCCCAGGATGGATCAACCACATCTGGTTCTCCGACAAGGCACACTTCCACATCAACGGCTCCATCAACAACCATAACAACATCTTCTGGGGCTCTGAACTACCCGAGGAGATCACAGAGAGGCAGCTGAAGGGCCCAAAGCTCACTGCCTTTGTGGCAGTTTATTTTTAGGTCCATCACGTGTTACGGTGTTGGAACTTTGAACTCGCGGCAGAACCGACGACGGACTGTGACGTACGATTTGGTCTCATACCAGAATTCAACTATCTTGACTTTCTGCTCGGCTGTGAATACCATTTTAGCTAGAACCTTGTAGTTGACTTATGCCAAATGGCATGATACCACCATCACAACCTGAAAAGATAAAGTGTGTAGGTTAAAAATTGAAGAAATGACATACATGTGAAATCATTACACTTTTTTTGAATCACCCTGTATATACCATTCTAAAGGGTAAAGGCTATATTATAAGAATCGCATCGTGATATTACGTAATAAAGAATGGATGAATTATATGTGAGTACCGGCATGTGTTTAATAGTAACTACTATTGATGACGTCTGATGAATCTCTCTCTCTCACACACACACAACGAAAGCCTGTCCATTCACTGCGGTTTGGTAGTGTTTCTGTACATTCTTAATTCTGTAATAGATATCCGTGCTTAATGTAGATGCAGGAGGGAATAACAAACAATGGTATTTTTGTCATTTATTTATAAAATTCTGAAGTATAAAAAGTATCGTGGCATAACAACAGCACAATAATTTTACACGACAGACTGAGTGAAGCATCTATTGGTTCGAAACGTGTGTTCGAACGTATGCGGCTTTGTGATAGTTAAAGTAGGCTGTCTTCCAGAAACAATACGCTCCCAATGTCCGGGCCCTATCCAGGTGTCTCAGAAACTGCGGTTTCTGACTGTACACGGTGTTCAGGGGAGATTTCCACTAGAGGGATTATTTTCTTTACCCCTTTCTCCATCAGGTATAGCCCCATTGTTTTTGAGATTTTAACCCATAACTAGCGGCGCGCAACATAAGTCGAGTATAATAAATCTGGACTATCTGGCGGCGCTCGACATAGGTCGTGTGGCAATTTCAGCACGTAATGTTGCTGAGAGAGAGAGACAAGTGGTGGCAGGAGAGTAGCGAGCGTATGACTGCTCCAGACCACCGCGGCGAACCTACTGACACGAATCCCACCTCCTCCCTCCCTCGCTATATACGGAATTGTATGGGTAAAGTGCCGAATTACATGCTTTTTGCACTCGCGTTGCGCGGTTGTTGCAAGAAAACTAGCCATCATAAAAGGATCGTTATGGTGTCATTGGAAAGCTCTGTTTATGCCCTTTCAGGGATAGATACTTGTTTTACGCTCTGGGTCTTATTTAGGCATGAAAATGATCACGTAAACAGCCCTATTTTGGCTAAAAACACCCCGCTGGGCGGTACATATAAATAAACCGCTAGCCCGCTAATCTAGTGTTAAAACGTTCGCTCCATTATTTTGGCGATTTAAAAAACTTTTGCCCCATTTATGTCACTTTTAAGGCCTTTCGTGCCATTTAGGTGTCGATTTTTTCCTGGCAAGCGATAGCGAGCCTGTAATTTAAGAGGAATCGGCCTTCGGCCGGGATATTTTTCTACCGAAAAATTTACAAATTTATCTTGAAAGGGGGTCAATGGGGTGTAATTTCAAGCTTGATGGAAGTCTAAGAAACACGCTAAAAACCTCCCCTTAAACGAAAACAGAGTCCATTCTTTCCAGTGTTAATTATTGTATATATATATGTAAAGCTAAATCATAGTTTATAGTTCAATTTATGTCTGAAAGTAATACAATTACCAAATCAATGCTATTTTATGTTGATGTTCTTGTATTCCTTCTCCTATTTTATGTTGATGTTCTTGTATTCCTTCTCCTATTCATGCAAGTCATCAAACGAATTTACCATGGTCAGACAAACTGCACCAATAATAGAGTTTATAGTTCAATGCGTGTTTTGGAAGTGATATAATGGCTAAAACATTGCTAGTTTATGGATTGTTAATTTGGCAATTTTGAGACCTTTCACCTCATTTCTTGTCAATATTTAGACCTTTCGTGCCATTTAGGTATTGATTTTTTTTCCAGGCGAGTGAGAGCGAGCCTGTAATTTTAGAAGGAACCGGCCATTGGTCGGGATATTTTTCTACCGAAAAGTGTACAAATTTAGCTTGAAAGGGGGTCGAAATATGTATAAATTTAGCTTGAAAAGGGGTCTAGGGGGAGTGTTTTTAAGTTTGATGCATGTGAGGAGGTGTGTGGAGTAAGGAGAAGAGGGAGGGGAGTGAAGGGTACAGCATGGTGGACAGAAGAGTAAAAATAGCTGTGGAAGACAAGAAGAAAGCGTATAGAGAGTGGTTGGGTAGTAGAGGAAATGAAGATTTGGAGAGACAGCAACGAGCGAGGTACGTGGAGAAAAAGAGAGTGGTGCAGAGAGTAGGCCTAGTGAAGGAAAGTAAGAGAAGAGTAAATGAGGAATTTGGAAGGAATCTGAGTGTAAAATGGAGGGAGTGTAAGAAACTTCTGGAAATTAGTCAAGAGAGTTAGGGAAGGTAGCAAGGGAAACAGTTAAGGTGTGAAAGGTAAGAATGGGCGAGTGCTAGTCGAGAAGCAAGAGAGTCGAAAGATGAAGGGAGTACTTCAACGAATTGCTAAAAGTAAGGAATGAAGCGCCAGCAAACATAGTTGGATGGGGTATGGGAGGGAGAAGAAGAGAAGTTGTGGAGGAGGTGGTGGGGATCAGGAGGTCAGAAGTGTGTGAAGCCATTAATAGAGTGAAGTTGGGGAAAGCACCAGGAATTTATGGATTGTATGGAGAAATGCGGAGGTATGGTGGCGAGATAGTGATCGAATGGGTATGGAAAATGTGCAAACTAGCATGGGAGAAGGGGAGTGCACCTGATGACTGGAAGACAGGCATAATAGTCCCCCTATATTATAAGGGTAAAGGGGAAAGAGGAGTGTGTGGTAACCACCGAGGAATATGTCTTCTAAGCGTAGTAGCGAAGGTGTACAGTAGGGTACGGTAGTGATTGAGAGAGTGAGAGCGAGAACGGAGAAATGGATAGGTGACGAGCAGGGCAGTTTTAGGAAGGGAAGAGGATATGTAGATCAGATTTTTACCCTGAAATGTGTTGTGGAGAAATATCTGGAGAAGCAACAAAAGCTGTATGTTGCCTTTATGGACTTGGAGAAGGCCTATGACAGAGTGGATAGAGAAGGTATGTGGAAAGTACTTAGAGTATACGGAGTAGATGGCAAGTTGCTGAAAGCAGTGAAGAGCATGCATGAGGGTGCAAAGGCGGCAGTAAGTGTGGAGAATGAGAAGAGCGAGTTCTTTGATCTGAATGTTGGGTTGAAACAGGGGTGTGTGATGTCCCCGTGGTTGTTTACTGTATATATAGATGGAGTCATGAAAGAAATACAAGGAAGAGCAGTGGATGTTGGTGTACCGCTGATAAGGGCAGAAAATGAGTGGAAGCTACCTGTACTGCTGTTTGCTGATGATACAGTTCTGATGAAGGATAGTGAATGGGAGTTGCAGGGTCTGGTAAATATGTTTGGAACAGTGTGCAAAAAATGGAATCTGAATGTAAATGCGGGGAAGAGCAAGGTTATGGTCGTCGAAAGGCGTGAAGCCATAGAGTGTGAGGTGAAGTTGAAAGGTCAGGCTATGGAGATTGACAGCTCATTTAAGTATCTGGACAGTGTGTTGAGTAAAGATGAGACTATGGATGAAGAAGTGCGGGAGAGGGTGCAACAGGGGAAGAGGGTTGTAGGAACGCTGAAAGCAGTACCGGTAACAAGAAATAGGGTACCGGTAGTCAGTATGGAAGTGAAGAAGTCCTTGCATGACAGTGTGGTAATCCCGACACTGACTTACGGAAGCGAAGCATGGACATTGGTGGAGAGACTCAGACCAAGAGTGAGAGGGGTGGAAATGAGTTACGGTACTTGAGAAGTGCGTGCAGAGTTACATGGAGGGATAGACAGACGAATGAGGAAGTAAGAAGGAGGTGTGGTGTGGAGGTAGATGTGCTGGAAACTGTGAAAAGGAACACCTTGAGATGGTTCGGCCATATGAAACGTATGGGAAGCGAGAGAATGACTAAGAGGGTGTACGAGAGCAAAATGGAAGGACAGAGAGGGAAAGGTAAACCGAAAGAGAGTTGGAAGGATGTAGTGAGGAAGTATATGGATGAAGGCGGTGCATGGGAGCGGTTCGTTGGTGGCCACCCCTTCGGGGATCACGGTGTTAGGCAATATATATATATATATATATACAGTATATATATATATATATATATATATCTATATGTACAGTATATATATATATATACATAGAGTATATATATATATATATATATATATATATATATATATATATATATATATATATATATATATACTGTAGTCTGTATATTATACGGTACTGTATAAACGGTATATACAGTATATATATACCCTGTATATATGATAATCTTCAAGTACACTACACCCGCCCTATTAGAAACAATTTATTAGGGAAAATAGGGACCAATAGACTCGCCATATTTTCTCATTATAGTCCGCATGGAGGAATTTGGTTACCGACACATGAAAAAAAAAAACGATTACACCGAAAAATAACACCAAAATAAGTCCCGACCGTAAACAAAGCATTGCGCACAATGATTCCTTCGACTTGACTCTCATTCTTGTTTTGAACGATGGGGTGGGTGCGATTCACCCAATAAATGGCGTGAGCGTTACTCACAAAAACGAAATACCGGTAAACCTGTTTTTGCCCCCTTACTGATCTACAAATTATATGAGGATGACAATAAATCAAAGGGAGTACAAAGGAAATCAAGCAACAACAGGTCTAGTGACCCTTATAGGCTGCTTGTCCTCCAAAACACTGAGGATCAAGTGTCCAAACATTGGTTTAGAGTGGGTAAGGGAACATTGGAAAGGGAACTACTCCCCTGGAACTAATGTCCGTGGCAGGATTAGGAAGTTAGTAGGGGACAGATGGGTTAGTAACTGAGGGGGGGATAAAATAAAGTTATTAATTTACAAACGCAGTCAGTCGCGGGTTTGATGCAAGATATTTGTCTAAGCGGAGTTTAACCCTTTCACGCACATATGACTCAGAGGTTGCCAGATTAGCAATAAGAAATAGAGTTCTCTCACTCTTATAATTACCTCTCCAAAATTAGTTTTCTGCTCACAGCTAACTCAAAGACAACTGCAGAGGTTAAAGTAACTAAACTAAAGGTTTCGAAATACCCCTGATGGTAACAAAGGCTTTAAAGTATCCCTAATAGGCTCAAAATAGAGTCATATGTCTGAGAGGGTTAAATGAATCAACGGTGATGCAGTCTATAACGTCTCGTCTCGGGGAAGCCCATTCCACAAGTTGACAACTCGATTGAAGAAGAAATTCTTAGATTCGTGTGAGTTAAAAGATTTACCAATAATTTTGCAACCGTTTCCCCGCGTGTAATTAGATTGCTCAGATTGGTCGATAGTGAAGTACTTACTACAGTTCATATTGTCGATGCCTTTGATGATTTTGAACACTTGAATTAAGTCACCTCTTAATCTGCGCTGGGTTAAAGGAAATAGATTTAATTCTCTAAGACGCTCTTCGTATGGTTTGTTCTTTAGGTTAGGTATCATTTTGGTAACTCTACGTTGAACTCGTTCTAGCTTGTTTATATCTTTTTGGTAATAAGGGCACCAGGATTGAACGCAGTATTCCAGAAGAGGGCGGACTAAGGAATTGTAAAGGGTTAGGATAACTTCTTTGGATTTATGCTCAAATGACCTGCCTATAAAGCCAATTATTTTGTTTGCCTTCTTAACAACTTCTGAACATCGTTGACTCGGTTTTAGGTTACCGGTACTCGATATTGTTACTCCCAGATCGGTTTCTCTGTTTACATTCTTAAGCTGAGTGCCATTCGTCGAATAGTTTGCTTTCTCATTTAGGTATCCGATATGTAGTACTTTACATTTATCCGCATTTATCCGCATTCATCCGGAAGGGGGGTGAGGGGGGGTCCCTCAACCCATCGTGTCTCCAATGTACCCCACAATTTCCCTTTCCTACTGTAAAAGCGCGTTTCACCCAATACATGGGGCAATATGACGCTGTATCTTCAGATAATCAGATTGATAGATAATGGGTAAGATTCTGCAAATCCTCCACTCAAACCATGCAAAACAACTATGAAACACTATATTCCTTGAAGACAAAAACAAAAAACATGATAAATAAGGCCGATGTAGTCTTGTTGAACGTTACCATATATATGAGGAAATAAATAGGTCAATCCCCCCTTAAGTGAATTGGTTATCATGACAATATATGAGGAAATAAATAGGTCAATCCCCCCTTAAGTGAATTGGTTATCATGACAATATATGAGGAAATAAATAGGTCAATCCCCCCTTAAGTGAATTGGTTATCATGACAATATATGAGGAAATAAATAGGTCAATCCCCCTTAAGTGAATTGGTTATCATGACAATATATGAGGAAATAAATAGGCCAATCCCCCTTAAGTGAATTGGTTATCATGACAATATGAGGAAATAAATAGGCCAATCCCCCCTTAAGTGAATTGGTTATCATGACAATATATGAGGAAATAAATAGGCCAATCCCCCCTTAAGTGAATTGGTTATCATGACAATATATGAGGAAATAAATAGGCCAATCCCCCCTTAAGTGAATTGGTTATCATGACAATATATGAGGAAATAAATAGGTCAATCCCCCCTTAAGTGAATTGGTTATCATGACAATATATATGAGGAATAAATAGGCCAATCCCCCCTTAAGTGAATTGGTATCATGACAATATATGAGGAAATAAATAGGCCAATCCCCCCTTAAGTGAATTGGTTATCATGACAATATATGAGGAAATAAATAGGCCAATCCCCCCTTAAGTGAATTGGTTATCATGACAATATATGAGGAAATAAATAGGCCAATCCCCCCTTAAGTGAATTGGTTATCATGACAATATATGAGGAAATAAATAGGCCAATCCCCCCTTAAGTGAATTGGTTATCATGACAATATATGAGGAAATAAATAGGCCAATCCCCCCTTAGTGAATTGGTTATCATGACAATATATGAGGAAATAAATAGGCCAATCCCCCCTTAAGTGAATTGGTTATCATGACAATATATGAGGAAATAAATAGGCCAATCCCCCCTTAAGTGAATTGGTTATCATGACAATATATGAGGAAATAAATAGGTCAATCCCCCCTTAAGTGAATTGGTTATCATGACAATATATGAGGAAATAAATAGGCCAATCCCCCCTTAAGTGAATTGGTTATCATGACAATATATGAGGAAATAAATAGGCCAATCCCCCCTTAAGTGAATTGGTTATCATGACAATATATGAGGAAATAAATAGGCCAATCCCCCCTTAAGTGAATTGGTTATCATGACAATATATGAGGAAATAAATAGGTCAATCCCCCCTTAAGTGAATTGGTTATCATGACAATATATGAGTACTGGCTAAGGGAGAGTGAGCGACAGGACCTCAAGTCACCTGTTCTCCCTCTAAACATTTGGCTAACTCCAGACAACTTCCTTTACTTAAGGTGGGTCACATTTTTGTTTTATCTTTCTCTTCTTTTCTCTCTTTCCCTGGCTTGTATCCATTCGGCCCCATTCAGCCTACTGTTTTAAGACGTTTACCCCCATCCAGGTGTCAATATTTTCCTGACGAGCGGTAGCGAGCCAGCATATATATATTTGACAGCAAACTAAATTTGTAAATTTTTTGATAGAACAATTATTTCTCCATACAATGCTGGCTCGCTATCGCTCGCCAGGAAGAAATCGACACCTGGATGGGGATAAACGTCTTAAAACAGTTGGCTGAATGGGGCCGAATGGATACAAACCAGAGAAAGAGAGAAAAGGAGAGAAAGAGAAAAAAAAAGCAGGTGGGCTCCCTTTTTTTTTTTTTTTTTTTTTTCTATATTCCAACTTACTTCCTCTCCGGCATAGGCTGAGAGCCTTAACATTCACCGCTTTACAATGAACAGTGAAGCCTGTGAGGTCTTGTTCCAGTCTAGGGACTGAGACATGTGAAGCACGTAGAGTACAACGAGCACCTGCCATCTTGCCTTCACATGAGGCACGGTGCTCACTCATGGCCCGAAACGACCCCATCTCTGAAGCCACCTCGTTCCCGTGCTTCACTGTCTCACCACCTACACTCGGACTCTCACAGTTACACACACACAACGCCACCTGTTGAGCAGATAACTCACCAGGCATTGCACCCCTATAGCATATTTTGAATATGGGAATATTCATACAGTGCTATTTAATCAGGGAACAATGAGGGTATTTTATTGACGTTTCGGTGGGCTTGTGGTAATGCACTGATACCAGGTACAGCACAAATTCCGGTCAATATTTACGAGTCACACCACAGCTGGGATCTCATTTTTAACGGTAGTTTTGGGTTCCTACCATTCTATGCTTCATTGCTATATACTTTTTATCCACCGGATTTTTTTTTTTTTTTTTTTTTTTTTTAGCATTAACCTAACCAAAAAACCTAACCTAACCTAATAGCCCCCAAATACATTTAGGTTAGGTTAGGTTAGGTTTTTAGGTTAGGTTAATGCTAAAAATAAAATAAAAAAATAAAAATAAAAATAAAAAAACAAGAAAAAATAATATTTTCCGGTGGATAAAAAGTATATAGTAATGAAACATAGAATGATAGGAACCCAAAACTACCATTAGAAATGAGATTCCAGCTGTGGTGTGACTCGTAAATATTGACCCAAATTCCATCCCAATAATATCTAATAAGGGGCTAGTGTTTGATTTTTAGTCTATGCATGTATTTATTTATTTATTTTTTAGTTTCCTCGCTAGACCTTCATCAAGCTTAAAAAAAAAACCACCCCAAGACCCTCCTTCAAGATAAATGTGCACATTTTTCGATAAAAAAATGTCCCAACCGAAGTTCGGTTTCTCCTAAATTACAGGCTCGCTATCGCTCACCAGGACAAAAATTGACATCTAAATGGCACATAAGGTCTTGATATTGATATAGAAATGGGACGAAAGGTTGTAAAATCGCCAAAGTAATGGAACGTACGTCTTAAAATCTCAAAACTAATATGCTAAAAATGAGGGAGAAGGGGGTCCATGAAAAGCGACTACCTCCCCCTTAACCTCCCCTTCTACGTTCAATATTTTAGCCTCTTTCCTTTTACCTTCAGGTTATAGGGGTAGGGCATTATCTACCTTCGATCTGGTTTCCGATTCAAATGCGAAAGAACCTCAAAATAGTACGAGAAAAAAACCGGAGTGGGTATTTGCACCCAACCGTGTAAATAACACCCTACAGTATTTGCACCCGATCTTCGTCTTTTAGTATTTCGATACAGACGTAAATATAGCAAAACGAACATTATAACAAAGTGAAGCTGACAAATACAGAATAATATAAAGTACCGGTATGTGAAGCAGTGAGCGGAATTTAGTTTTCATAAATGAAATCAATTTCGACCCGAGTTGCGTCGGGACACTCAAAAATCCTTGTACGGTATTCTGGAAATATGGATCCTACAACTAGGTTTGAATTGAATAGATTCGCCTAGTGGGTTTCCCTTCTCCCTAACATAAATAGGATAGAAGGCTGAGTGTCTTTTAGACTGCCGTGGTGTAATTGATTAAAGCGTCGGCTATCGTCCTGATGGTCGACGGTTCGATCCCCACTGAGAGATTAGAAACATTTAGTGGCTCATGTGTATTTGTGATATATTCTCAATATATATATATATTAGTGTGTACGATAATTTTGGTGCAAATTCCATAATTTTGTGGTCACAATACGATAATTCTGCATTTAGAATATGGCAACACTGCGTCTATGTTATTGTTGTGAACCTCTCGGCCCTCCCACTGCCACTCGGTGACGGAGTAGGGTATGTCCCATAATACTGTGTTTTTTGCACTGTTACCCAATCAGCGGGGGTGTGCGGGCGGCAGCGCCCACCCATAATACTAGGATAGGTTAGGTAAGGTTGTTAGGTTAGGCTAATGTCTTTGTTACGATTTTAACCCCTCATTTTCCCTGAACTTCATAGCCCTCCCCACTATCGGACCACTTAAGATCGTTGTATAATGGGGAAAACGGTTTCGCCGAGGGTTGTAATTATTTCCAAACACTATATATTGATGAAAACTAACAGGGAAAAATAAAAACATCCATGGGAAAATTGGTGACAGAAAAATTGAGTTTTTCCCCTATTTCTTTTAGTGACCACCCATTTTCAGTGAGACTTCCATTTATTAATAATACTCGAGTTGAACATTTTATTCCGCTTTGATGTTCGGTGACGTGGCAAAATGATATACAACAATGCTAAATATAAAATACTTCATTGTAAAACAGTAGAATACATTGTATTTACCTTTATTCTAAACACAAAATTAATAGTAAACTAATTAAGTAGGCGACCCACAAGTGCATAACCTTTGAACAATAGATCCTAACATAATACACACAGACTAAGTCAATAACAAAACTCCTATACTATTCCAACTTACCTTTTGATTATGGAGGATATTTTGGTTGTATGTTTATCCATAATGTTAAAGTCTCCACACTCCCGCCTTCCCTGGTACGTCACCAAATACGATCACTGTGGCATGGTATTAACTCGAGTTTTTCTAATATTTAAGTAATCACCGTCTGCTCAGAAGGTTATCAAGTCGCGCAGTTAAGCTATGTGTGTTCTAGGTTAACTTACTAATGGATGTCATTCAAACGGCACTTGTATCACCATGGATCAAACTTTCCGGGAGCAGAAAACATACACCCTCACTCTCTCATGGCTAAAGCCGTACTGAGTGTCTCGACTCTAGCCCAGTCAGACAGTCTCTGGATAACCTGCAACTTCATCTTCGGTTCGGCGGCTTCGCGGGGAACTTCTGACTAGAGTTGCCAGTTAACAGTAAACTTACAACCATGTACTGTATATATATTTAAACCTCTTATAATCAAAACTATCTTATGCTAGTTTACTTGCGTCTTACTATTTAGAATATCCTCTTTAGGTATTTGTAAACCAAGTAAAGATAATTTGCACTATTAGAATCAAGCAGGTGCTAAAGGAACTACACACGCTCTATGGTTATTTAGAAAAGTGACAAGCATACAAGACAATTACGTAACCCAAGACATACATTATTATAATAGGCGCGCTCACAGCAGCCGCATGATCAACCTGTGTATCCGATATATTGATTTCTAAATATAGGCCTAAGTTCCTACACATTATTTAATTATATATTTATACTTACCTCTCAGCACAAGCCTCAATACTTAGGGGAACATTGTAGATGAAGGCTATATTGGAAACATGGCAGAGTAATAGGCTACATATATGAATAACACACACACACACACACACACACATATACAGTATATATATATATATATATATATATATATATATATATATATATATATATATATATATATATATATATATATATATATACACTGCCTAGCCCTAGCGTATTCTACCTTCGATCTAGTTTCCGATTACAATGAGAGCCTCAGAATAGTAGGCCTACGATAAAAAAAAATACTCATCGAAAATTGCTGAAAAATGTGCATCTGTGTCACCACCTGAACAATCTGAAGTTTTTGCTTGTCTGTCTGTTAACTACACTCAAATATAGGTATGAAAAGGGTATTGGGTGGATGGAACTCATCAGCCTTGGTCGGCAATATAATATATATATATATATATATTTTTTTTTTTCTTTCTATATTCCAACTACTCCCTCTTGGGCATAGGCTGATAGCCTTTACACTCTACCGCTGAACACGGTGAGGCCCATGAGGTCTTGTTCCAGTCTAGGGAGTGAGACATGCGAGGCACCTATTCACGGCTCGAACCCAACTCCATCTCTGAAGCTGCTTCGCCTCTGCGCTTCACAGTCTCACTCCCCAGGCTCGGACCCTCACTCTCAGAACGCCACCTATTGAGCAATTAACTCACTAGGCATTGCCCCCCTGTAGCATATTTTGAATATGGGAATATTCATACAGTGCTATTTAATCAGGGAACAATGAGGGTATTTTGTTTTGGCATTTCGGTGTGCTGTGGTAATGCACTGAAACTAGGCATAGCACAAATTCCATCCCAATAATATCTTTCCATTGACATATTGGGATTCGAACCCGGGTCCATTGGATTACCAGTCCAGTGGCAAGACCACTCTGCCACACCTCCCCTTATATATATATATATATATATATATATATATATATATATATATATATGAGATGACGGGCCTTGGACATCAAAAGCCAGCCAAGCACTTGCTCCCGTCTTCAGCTAGCAACGCAATCGAATCATGCCGCATTGCTAGTATAAGGAGTGAATCACGGCCAAACAAACTCTCCACCACCCAGGCCCAGCCTCAACAACACACAGTGACAAACGCGGTAGTAAACGTGGCCCCAACCTTCGACCCAGACCTACCCAACCCAGAGTTAAGGGTTCATCACACAGTCAGGAGTGCGAGCTAGTGGGAGTCTAACAGGAGTCACTAGGAGTCGCTAGAATCACTAGGAGTCATTGATTTTCACCGCGAGCAAGTGGGAGTATAACAGAAGTCGCTAGAGTAATTAGGAGTCACTGATTTTCACCGCGAATAGGCCCACGAGTCCGAATTGTCCCCTACTCCTAGTGACTCTAGCTTGCACTCCTGACTGTGTGATGTACCCTTTAGACTACAGTGAGGCATTGTTCATGCAAATTCCCCACCAGCCCCCTCAATATCCCCACATCAACTCCTACCATCATGAGCAAGTCAACTTTGGCCAGGCTAGATAACAAGCCAATTCCCCTACATACCTTCCTCCCAAATCAACACCAGACAACATATAAATTCCCTACATCTGCCCCAAACAGGAATTCATTTTTCCACGCCACAGCAAGCCATATCAAAGCCAAAGTAAATATAAACAAATGTGAAATGTCCACCCAGTCCCGACAACATCCTTCCCATAGTTTTAGTGCAATCAATAACTTCACGCTAAATTAAAAAAAACTTAGCTCCGATGCCCCTACTGCCCCGACAGAACAACTTAACCCCATCTCAAAAAGGATTACTACCTGCTCGTGCCAAGGGTAAGGTAGGCAAAATTAAGGATAATATCTAGGTGTGTATCTCCTCTTAGGAAGGACGTGCATAGCTAGATACCTTAATTCGGATCAAGACTTTCCATACAGATATAGCCAGTTATTATGTTAAAAAGTTATAAACTCAGTGCAAACCAGTGTAGCCAAGTGACCCCGAAGAAAGAAGAAAAGGAATAGGAGACTTACCTGTAGTGTGTGAGCCTAGCGACGAGCCCTATAGTGAAAAGGAAGGACAACTACAGGTGTGACCACGTGCTCGCCAGATTCCCTACCAGGCTCCTATCTTCTTCTAACTCCTTTAAGTGTTCTTTGTTTTGTTAAAGTAAAGATGATTGCAACTAGGGTTAACTAGATATGTTGAGGTTCACACTAACGTAATACTAAAGATTTTCCATTCTTTCCTTATCCTAGCTACCTGTCGCTCGATTTATAGAGAACATATACACCCCTATATGTGGTATCGATATACTGTATATTATCACTTCGAATATAGGCTCATATATTCTATATGGAGAGATATACATATGTTTATTCTGGAATAAATACATGCACAATTACACGTAAGACTAGTGAACACTTGTTCAGATTTTGTTTTTTATGTAACATCATCAATTGGGTACGTAATTCATAGATAAGTTGTTCACAGAGAAGTTTTACTATTCAGTCTCTTAATATGACTATTGTTATTATCACACTTCATGAAGTAGAATTCATTTTGTGTATTATTCAAGTTGTCTTAAACTCTATTTATTCACGTCGCAGTAACTTTTATCTCGGCGAGGATTCTCAGTCTTGCATACATGACTAATTTATTTACTTAACCCCTTCATGAATTTAGATTCATAATTATTACTCTTTGAGTTCTTTGAGTTTAATCCCTGTATAAATTGAATTAACGTATTGTTATTCAGATAACAAACAGTGTCATATTTTACATACATTCAGTGCCTCGTGTATGCCCTCGCAGTCACTATTATTTACCTAAGGCGGAATCTAGCCTCGCATTTCCCCGTTTTCTATCAAGACACTGTTTATTGTGTTTGAGACTTAACATCTCTGTGTCTACTTATTTGTGGTTCTGGTAGTAACATTGTGATTATTTATATGTTCTATTAGTGACCTTAGTTTAAATTACTAGATCATTACTAATCTATTCATCGGTGTGCAGATGTTAATTCAATATATTAGGACGATGTCACACGAGCGCCTTTTCCGACAATTTTTGATGGGCAAGTTTGTTCTCTTAATATTTTGCAGCTCTTTCACAATGGCATCGGAAACTAGACTGAAGGTAGATTATGTTAAGTGGCTCATTTATGATAAGATTTGAATTTTTATGAACCCAGACTACAATTGCTTGTAAAAATTGTCTGAAAAATCGCTCGTGTGATACCAGCTTAAAAACTTTGGTCAACGAGGAACGAGTTCTCATATCATTTAATAGCTGTTTATTGGAGAGCCTTTTTCTTTGATATCCTTTCCTTCCACTTTCCCTTACTATCGACTTTCCCTTACTATCGGGTTTGCTGTCTCTACTAGAATGAAGTCTTGACCACCTCCCTGGCTGGGATCGTAAGGTCTATGTGGCCAGTGTATCTATGTAAAAAATAGGCTGACATTTTGAAGGCCGGTTCCTCATGAATCACAGGCTTGTTATCGCTCGCCAGGAAACGATCGACACCTAAATACCATAATTAATATTGCCAAAGATATTATATGTGGAGAAAGTCTTAAAGTCGCTAAACTAGTGGGTTGAACGTCTTAAACTATGAAAACTAATGGGGCTAAGAATAAGGAAGAAGGGGGACCAGAAAAAACGACCCATCTCCCCCTAAACAATAGCCAGAATAAAGTTAATAAATGCGTCCTGATACTGAGAGGGTTAATATGATCATTTAAGGGGAGATGGTTCACTTGTTGGGTGATTTTTGCATGTATTCATTATTTGTATAGTTTCCTCCCTAGACCTCCATCAAATTAAAAAAAAAACATCCACTAGATCCCCCTTCTAGATTAATTTGTACATTTTTCGGTAGAAAAATTTCCGGCCGAACATCAACATCACAGGCTCAACATCACATTCACATTCCAACATCACAGGCTCACTATCGTTCGCCAGGGAAACAATCGACACCTAAATAGCACGAAAGGTCTAAATATTGACGAAGAAATTGGGCGAAAGGTCTTATAATTGACTAACTAATGGGGAAAACATCTTAACATCTGAAAATGAATGGGGTTAAACATGAGGGAGAAAGTGGTCCAGAAAACCGGCTCATTCCCCCTTAATGGTTGTCTAGCAAATTATTCTTGTAAATTAATCCCACTATTCTTCCTTCCGTGTATAATATCAAGGAATAGGTACAGTCGCGCTAATAAGTGATGTCTCGGCACCAAGTATGTTTCGATCAATTAAATATTTGGTGTCAGCACTGTCTAAGGCTTAGACAGTGCTGACACCAAATATTGATCGAAACATACTTCGAATCAATGCTTAGACTCTAAGCATTGATTCATCGTTGCGAATGAGATATACAAACATGTTCCTATCTTTACACACCCTATTCAACATCTGACAGACATTAATACAGCACAGAGGAAGCCGATCGTAATGACAGCTGGGACTTGACTTATTAGCGCGACCGTACAGTTGCCCACATAAGTATTGTTCCTCGTCGTGATCTTATGTATGCAAGTCAAATTAGTAGCAATGAATGGCGAGTGTGGTTTCCTTTAAGGGGAGATGGGCCGTTTTTCTGGTCCCCTTTCTTCCTCATGCTTATCCTCATTAGGTTTGAGATTTGAAGACGTTTGTTCCATTAGTTTGTCGATTTTAAGACCTTCCGCCACATTTCTTTGTCAATATTAAAACCTTTCTTGCTATTTAGGTGTCGATTTGTTTCCTGACGAATGATAGTGAGCCTGTAATTTTGGAAAAACCGGCCTTCGGCCAAGACATTTTTCTACCGAATATGGTACAAACTAATCCATAAGGGGGATTTAATGGATGTTTTATTTAAGTTTGGTGGAGATGTAGGGAGTAAACTAAAAAATAATAGATATATGAAATAACCGACCAAAAAATATACCATATCCCCTTAATTATCAGTGGACTAATCAGATGAGTTAACCACTGCATAACAAACTACTCTCGTAATCCAGGCATGTACAGTCGAGGTTAATAAGTGTTGTCAGATATTTCACAAAGTTTCGGACACTGACTAATACTCTGAGGGATAAGCACTTTTCCCAGTAACTATAAAGATACCAATAACACTTTTTGAGCGATAACCACTGGAATCTATGACAACACTTAATACCCCCGATTGTACATTATATTTTCATGTATAGAATTACAGAGAGAAACATAATTTATGTGGCCAACTGTACACTCTAGGACACAAATTACGACCTAATTTATCGGCACCTTGAATCCGTTACAAGCTATGATATGATGTTGATTGATTTAGCTGTTTATGCTTGTAATAAATCAGAATGTACACGTTTAGGAGCTCTAAAATTCAAGTCAGTCAGTCAGTCAGTAGCCAGCCCTTACTCCCACAAGGGGTAGGGAGGATCAACAAGAGACTCGAGAAAGGTAAAAGAGCTGACAGAAGAAGAAACATAACAGTTCGCCCACATGCAGCAGGCACACAAACATTCAGAAGCATACAAAATACAGTCATAATGAAAGAAAAAATCAAATTGAAATGTAAAACTTGCAAACTAAACAAACCAAAATTGGGACAAGGACAATATAAAGTCAAATTAAATTATCAAAATCGCTATGTGGAAACAACGCTTACTAAAATGAAAATTATTAAATAAAAGAACACAATCCACAATCCAATTTAAGGGAGCCCACCTCATTTGTTATCTCTTTCTCTCCCTCTCTCTTTGGCTTGTGTCTATTCGGCCCCATTCAGCCTACTGTTTTAAGACGTTTACCCCCATCCAGGGGTCAATATTTTCCTGGCGAGCGGTAGCGAGCCAGCATATGTATTTTTTTGTTTTGACAGCAAACTAAATTTGTAAATTTTTCGATAGAAAAATTTATCTGGCGAAGCCGGATTTCTCCATACAATGCTGGCTCGCTATCGCTCGCCAGGAAGATATCGACACCTGGATGGGGATAAACGTCTTAAAACAGTTGGCTGAATTGGGCCGAATGGATACAAGCCAGGGAAAGAGAGAAAAGGAGAAAAAAACAAAACAGCCCGTGACACCCCCCCCCCCCCCCCCGTTAACTACGATTTTAATCGGGTACTGAGACTCCAGATCCGAGATGAAACCATTGATTTCGGGGGCTGATGAGTGATTGGTGCTTCTGAATGCTTGTGTGCTTGCTTCTTTTTGGGCGAACTGTTATGTGTTCTTCTTCTGTCCCCTCTTTTACCTTTCTCGTGTCTCTTGCTGATCCTCCCTACCCCTTGTGGGAGTAAGGGCTGGCTATTGACTGACTGACTTCTTACGTTTAATTATAATGTACACGATTAGGAGCGGTAAGATACAAAATACAGCCATAAGGGAAGAGAAAATTGTCAGATCGTAGACTCGATTTTAGCTTTTTAGGCTACCTACCACCATAGTGGGATAAAAAAACGATAGAGAGCTTCAAGATAAAATTAGATAGACATATGGACGAGAGGGGTTGGGTGTGAGAGGGATCTGCCTTGGGTGGGACAATCGGCTTTCTGCAGAGTCCCATTTTTTCATATTCTTATATTAAATTATAATGTACACGATGAGGAGCTATAAGGGGGTAGTGCTTTCCTTTTGGGTCAATGTATATATTTCTATTCTATCTATCTATATGCTCAGGCCCAATCCCCATTTGTCCTATTTTTATTTTTATTTTCTATTGCATTCTACTTTATTATTTTTTGTTTTTTCTTGGGGGTGGGCGACTCAAGACAGAGCAAGAACAGGGAAAACAACATAAAACAACGAACAAACACAGATAAAAACACAAATGCACACACATCTAAGTCACCCAGGAGAAGACCCAGAGACCAGGGTCACCAAGGTCTATATTTACTAATGTATTTTTTAGTTTCCTCGCTAGATTTCCATCAAACTTAAAAATACACCCCCTAGACCCCCTTTCAAAATAAATTTGTAAATTTTTCGGTAGAAAAATGGCCCGGCAGAAGGCCGATTCCTTCTAAAATTACAGGCTCGCTATCGCTCGCCAGGAAAATAACGACACCTAAATGGCACGAAAGGTCTTAGGCTACTATTGACAAAATAATGGGGCAAGAGGTCTTAAAATCGACTAACTAATGGGCAAACATCTTAACATATGAAAACTAATGGGGCTAAACATTAGGGAGAAGGTGGTCCAGAAAAACGGTCTGCCTCCCCTTAAGTGCTCGTGTGACACCGGTTCCTAATGAAAAAACAAGACAGGGGAGATGGGTCGGTTGCTCTGGCCCCCTTTCTTCCTCATTTTAGCCCCATTAGTTTCCAGATTTTAATACTTTCGGCCCATTAATTTGGTGATTTTAAGGCCTTTCAGCCCATTTCTTTGCCAATATTAAGAAGAGTTGTATCATTTAGGTGAGAGCTTGTAATTAAGAGGAACCGGCCATATCGAAAAATGTACAAATTTATCCTGAAGGAGGGTCTTGGGGGGGTATTTTCCTAAGCTTGATGGAGTTCTAGGGAGGAAACTAAACACAAAAATAATAATACATTTTTTTTTGTCTATGTGATATGACACAAGGCAGACCTGCCTATAGCGAGTGCCTCCCCCATAGTTGAAAGACTGACAGGGCCAAAATCAAGGGACGTTCGAGCCAAAATGCCTGGACACACGGAGTTTGACGCAATTTAAGTCATAGGAAGAGAGAAAGACTGATTCTGGGAGAGAGTTCCAGAGCTCATTTAGCCCTATAAATGAGCAAATAAATACGTCCATCCCCCTTAACCCATTCAGTACCGGTGCTGTCCTTTTAAGGGGGGTACTGCTTGGTTTTCAGTTTATATTTTTATCTATTTATTTATTTTTTAGTTTCCTTGCTACACCTCCATCAAGCTTAAAAAAACAGCCCCTAGACCCCCTTTCAAGATAAATTTATATATTTTTCGGTAGAAAAATGTCCCGGCCGAACGCCGATTCCTTTTAAAATTACAGGCTCGCTATCACTCGCCAGGAAAAAATACAGACCTATATAGCACGAAAAGTCTTAATATTGGCAGAGAAATTGGGCGAAAGGTCTTAAAGTTGCCAAACTAATGGAACGAACGACTTAAAATCTCAAATCTAATATGCTAAACAGGAGGGAGAAAGGGGTCCAGAAAAAGCAACTACCTCCCCCTTAACCCCTTCTGTACCGCCAATGTCTTTTACATTATATTCTTACTATATTTAGACGATTTTGTGCAGTTTAAGAAGGAGGTTTGGTAGTAAAAATGGTTAAGTGAGATAGTTCGAAGCCTGTTTATTGTTGGAGGACCTTTATAAAATGAATATGATCGTCTAATAGTAGCCAGAATTATATTGAAAGAATGGCTCCGGTACTGTACGGGTTAAGCTTATTTTGGCTACTATCAAACGATTTTATGCAGTTTGAGATGGGCCTCCAGCAATTAACGGTCGTCGAACTATCTCACTTAACTCTTGTTACTACCACAGATCCTTCTTAAACTGCACAAAATCGTCTAAATAAAGCTAGAATAACATTAAACAGACGTCGCCAGTACAGAAGGGGTTAACCATTTCAGTAAAGCCGCTGTAACACGAGCGCTGTTTCCGTCAATTTACCATGAGCAAGTTTTGTTTTCGTATTATTTCGGGACTTTTTCGCACTGGTATCGGCAATTAGACTGAAGGTAGATTATGTTAGCCGGCTGAATTCTGATAAAGTGTAATTTTTGTAGCTTGCAGACCGAAATTGCCCGTAAAAATTGCACGAAAAATGGCTCGTGTGACTCCGGCTTAACCCTTCCAGCCCAGGTGTCATTTTAAAATGACACCAAAACAAAAGGGCCGGAACCCGGGTGTCATTTTAAAATCCTTGTGCTTGAAAGCGTGCTTCAAAATTTGCGCGGCCAATTTTGGCATGGTAGGAGCGACCGCAGCGCCACCAAGCCTCAACTACTAGTGTTATCAGTTCGTACGTGGCCGCCATAGCGAGTAATACTGAAAAAAAAATTCCGACGTGTCCGATTCGTTGCAACCTCCCGCCGGCCCCAGTGCTACCCCACTCGCAACTTCAACGCCTGTTCCAACCGAGAAGAGAGCTCAACAAAAGAAAGTTAAGCGTTTGTTGAGTGATAGCGCTATACAGCGACAACTTTTTGAAAGTGATGAAGAGAGCAGTGGCGAAAGCTTGGTGGACAAGGTACAATTTATAAGTGAAAGTGAAGACGATTTCGTGGGCTTTGGAGACGACGATAATGTTGATTTATTTGAGGGGGGAGACAGTAGTGATGATCCTGATGTGGAAGTGTTTCAGGAAGGTGCCATTGAGCTTCCCAGTGTGCTAGAACCTAGGCCTACCCCCTCGCCATCTTTGCTAGGTCAGCCTAGGCCTAGCCCTAGCCCTACCCCAGGACCTTCCCCTTTGCCTGCCCGTACGCCCTTGAAAGTGGGCAAATATTTCTACAAACAATCATTGATCAAAAGTGCAGCTAAAAAAGCACGCAGGGCAGCCGCAGAAAAGCATAGGGAAGCTGAAGATAGCGATAATGACGCCGACCCTGGCCTAGCAACCACCCGCATTCCATTGTCCCGACGCCTTAACACGGAACGCCGCGTGGGTCACCCACAGCCCTCGCCTTCATCTCTCGTTCAGGATGACCAAAGGGCCTCTTCAAGTGGTATTGGTGATGTGCCACAGGCCTCAACACACCGCAGAGCATTATTTCCTGTTGAAAAGCCCTCGGCTCGCCGCAAAAGGAGCCCAACTCCCGAGGCCTCGGCTCCCATTCTTGAAGCTCCCGCAGCCTCCCGCACCCCACACCGCCGACGCCCGGTCACTTCTTCACCAGAATTGTCTCCTGAGGAGGATGCTGACGACCCCAACATTGCCCCAGATGATCTGACGTCGCCTGAGGAGGAAGAGGAAGAGGAACAGGAACAGAAAGAGGAAGAGGATGTGCCGACAATTCGAGGGAGAGGGCGAGGTCGTGGACGTGGTCAGCCTGCCGACGCCGCTGCCCCTGGGCCTGAGCCTGGGCCTGGGCCTGGGCCTGGGCCTGGGCCTGGGCGTGGGCGTGCAGGGCGTCTGCCTGGGCGTCCGCGTGGCCAAGGGCGTGTGCCAGGGCGTCCAGGGCGTGTGCCTGCTGCAGCACGACCTCGAGCATCAGCATCCGACTTGTTTGTGTGGACAGATGGAGCTGATTTTGAGCCAGATTGTCCTGCCTTTGACGAGGTACAGATGGGTTCTAGGGTGTCACCAGCATATCCCTGTGGCCCAGATGCTACCCCCAGTGAACTTTTCTGTGGCTTCTATGACAATGAAGTCATGGAATACCTCGTCAAAGAGACAAATCACCACCATGCTATCTGTGCCAACTTTCTTGGGAGGAAGACCAGTGCCAAGATGGTGGCATGGAGAGCTCTCACTGTGGCAGAACTATATGTGTTCTTGGCACTCACAATGCTGATGACTCATATAAGGAAGCACGTTCTGGCTGACTACTGGATCACTGGCGACATCATAACGACTCCATCATTTGGCAAATACATGTCCAGGGACAGGTACTTCGACATCCTCTCCTATCTCCACCTGACAAACAACATGGCAGTCCACCTTCCCGACTCATTATGGAAGATCAGGAAGCTGTATGACATGACACGTCATCGGTTCACCACATACCTGATTCCTTTCCAGAAGATGTGCCTCGACGAGTCTCTGGTCCTGTTCCGTGGTAGGCTGCACTTCCGACAGTATATCCCGTCCAAGAGACACCGCTTCGGCATCAAGCTCTTCGTCCTCTGCGACTGCTTGACGGGGTATGTGCTGGACTTTATAGTCTACAGCGGCAAGGCTGGAGAAGTTGTGACTGACCCTCTCATTGGTTTTGGTGGCACTGTAGTGAAGAAGATGATGGAGAGGCACTTCAATAATAACCACATCCTCTACACAGATAATTATTACACGTCGCCTCTCCTGACCAAGTACCTCCATGACCGCAAGACCGGAACTGTCGGCACAGTCAAGGGCAAAAGGAAGGGCATGCCAGGCTACCCAACCAAGACGAAGAAGGCTGACATCTTCCACAAGAAGAGTGGCCCCATCCTCTCCATCCACTGGCATGACCAGCGCAAGGTCAACCTCCTCACCACATGCCACAAGGCCCAGATGGTCGCCACAGGGAAGGTGGATCGAACAACCAAGAACCCCGTCCAAAAACCAGCTGCTGTCCTGGATTATAACATCAACATGCGCCTCGTTGACAAGTCCGACATGCAGATGGGCTTCATCGACTGCCTGCGAACATCTTGCAGGTGGTACAAGAAGTTTATCCTGCATACGGTAGATATGTCGATCCTCAATGCCTACAACATCTACCGTCTGAGGACTCCAGGAGCCAAGAAGTACAAGTCCCTGCGGAAGTTCCACAAGCAGGTGCTACTTGAGCTCCTGGCTAAACATGCGGGTACACCAGGCAGGCCAATACAAGGACCAGGCCAGCTTGACAGAACGGGGTGTGCTGAATTCTTCAGGAAGCACCAGCTCAGCGCCCTTCCTTTCAAAGCACCAGGTAGTAACGTTAGGAGTCAGAAGAGGTGCCATGTGTGCAGCCACACAACTCGCAGACCCCGCAAACCCACAAAAACCACTTGGGAATGCCTCGAGTGTCAAGTTGGACTGTGTGCTGGCACCTGCTTCAACAACTTCCACACTCTAACAAACTTTTGAAGTGGAAGTGACAACAGTGAAAGTGACACTCAAATGTAGGCTAAGAATAATAATATAACTAAGTATAAGTGAAAAGGACACATAAGTAATAATAAGTGCCTTCAATAACAATATGCACAAGTGAAAGTGACACTAAAATATATATTTCTAACAATAAATAAGTGAAAATGACACTCAATAAGCCTAGGCCAGTCAAAGTGACAGTATAATAATAATAAAACTAAGTATAAGTGAAAGAGACACACACAAGTAATAATAAGTGCCTTCATAACAATATGAATAAGTGACAGTGACACTATATATATTATTAGCTTACCTAACAATACATAAAAGGGGAAATGACACTACCAATTATCAAAGTCCAGTGAAAGTGACACTAATAATAATAATAATAATAAAACGAAGTAATAAGTGACAGAGACACAAATAACTTCATATAAATAACTTTATTGAGTGAAAATAACATAATAACTATAATAAATGACAGAATAACCAATAAAACACTATCAAATCGCTTCCTGGCATAATTGCGGGTGGAGCGACGAGTGCAACTGGGCGTCGTAGCCGGGGCCGCGGTTGAGTGTTCGGACGCGCCGAGGTAAATACGCGGCAAAAGTTACCTCCACTTCCATCACCATCACTCCGGAACCAGTTAAGCTAGAGAGCTCTATTCAACGCCATTCTACGCAGGAAGGTAAGGGGCTCATTTCTATATATGTTTGATTAATGTAGGTCATATATTAAGCGAGATTAGCCTTAGTTTACTTTTGTTGATATTCGACCAGATCGCCCGGATACGAGCTCCGTCATTAGGAGAGCCTGCCCGGGCCAGGAGGGTTAAGGGGGAAGTTACATATATTTATATTCTGGCTGTCATATAGGATTTTACTCTGTTTAGGAATAATTCATGATCGTCAGCGATTTATTGGGTGATGGTTCACTTTTTGGGTGATTTTTGCATGTATTCATTATTATTCTAGTTAACTCCCTAGACCTCCATCAAACTTAAAAAAACATCCATTAGCTCCCCCTTCTAGATCAATTTGTTCATTTTTCGGTAGAATTTTTTTACGGCCAAAGGCCGGTTCCTCGAAAATAACAGGCTCGCTATTGCTCGCCAGGAAAAAAAATCAACACCAAAATATCACGAAAGGTCTTAATATTGACAAAGAAATGAGGCGAAAGGTCTTAAAATCGACAAACTAATGGGGCAAACATCTTAAAATCTGAAAAAATAATGAGGGTACGAGGAAGAAAAAAAAAGGTCCAGAAAAACAGCCCATTTCCCCTTAATGGAGATGCTATTTACACCTCTCTAATTACTAGACGTCCTTCCACAGCTGCATATTATCGTCTAATAATAGCCACCATATAAATAATAATGGCGTCAGCCATACTAAAGTGGTTAATGTTACATATTGAGGTTTACTCTTAACTCTATTTGGTCTGAGGGGGTCTTCTTAGACTTTTCCGGTTTCGCTCCATTAGTTTGGAGATTTCAAGATGATTCACTTAATTCAATAAACTAATATAAATATTATATCTTATAATCATAATAGATAGGCTAATAACCTAGAATCTTATAAGTATAATAGATAATAACCTAATATAATCGTATAATTATAATATATAACAACCTAGAATTATGGAAACGTCATCGTACTGTATCACGCGCTGACCATATATTTAATTTAGTTACCCGTGAACATCCATTTTCTTTAAAATTATTAGAGAAAACGACTGCACTATCATGGGTAACTACATCATGTTATGAATATCTCCAATATTATATTATTATATAATCGTATATCTCTCCCTGTTACACCATTGATCTCAAGTTTCCTCCTCGTCCTCCCCTTCCCTCTTCCCCTCGTTGGCTCACTCTCCTCTTCCCCTTTCTGAAATGATGTTGTAAATCTTGTTTCTCACCCCTCCCCTCTCTCTCTCTCTTCATTTTTGCTATCAAATTCTTCCACTTTCTCTTACTCTTGTATGTATGTATATACTCAGGCACATACCCCATAGCTGGAGGTGGCCTACTCGAGACAGAGCCTGACTAGAAACAACATTTATAGTCCCAAGAACGTTCAGGACCATTTTCGCGTTCCCTCGCCCCTTTAATAATAATAATAATAATGATAATGCTTTATTCCAGACTCACACAGTACAGAGGGGACCATGCTGGGGTCCATATATATCTTACAGTAACATAAATGTACATACTGTACATAGGCTACATAAAATAAAAATAAATTAAATAATACCCAGCTTGCTATTATGTAGTTCACAGCACTGCCTCAACCAAAAACTGTGGTCATCAAACTACTGTGTTACCAAAACCAGTCCTAATTGTGTACAGTACCATGCCTCACATCATTTAGCTACCGGTACAGTATATTGCCACAGTATAGGAACACCGGTGCTGCACTATGAGGTTCAGTACCGGTATGCTAATTCTGTTGTTGTTGTTCCCCAAGCTGCCTGGTTAATTCTGTAGAGCAGCAGACCTAAATACATTACTTAGGGTTAAATAATGAGCAACCTCCTCCAATGTGCCTGAATCCTAGAGGTGTACACTATGCTGGGAGTTTGTAGCATTTTAATTATACTGTTCTCAGAAGTGTTAAGGCGCCGAATGAATTTATTTTAGCTTTCTTATGAGTGATTGGTAACAGTGTATGTTCATATAGGCACATAGCGTACTTGTACTCTCATATTTTGAGAGCCCCAGAAACATTTTCATGATATTGTGATATGAGATACTTAGTCTACTGTATTTCAGTGTTATTCACTAATTGTTTTCAAGAGAGCCAAAAGTTCAGGACATATTCATAGTGAGAGTCGCATAAACCATAAGGCATATAAGCCACAAGGATAAGCAGATAAATACATATCTAGGAACTAAATTACATTTGTGGGTTTCCATAGCCACAGATTTATAGAACAAGACTAGTAAGAATTATTATCTCTCTCTCTCCTCTCTCTTGCAAGCCGCCAATCAGGTTATTGCGAGCCGCGCAATGAAGACCACTGGTCTATTTACTGTCATTTTCTTATAGTTCCATCATAGTTGTTCTGTGTACATTGGTGAGCAGTAGGAGTTGAACAATGTTATTTTTGTATCCCATGTGCACATATGAATTTTTTTCTGTCTCCTCTAGTACTGTAGGTGAATTTTACAAGGGGAGGAGGAATCCTAGCCTACCGTCCCCGAAGTAGGAAAAGTAGCACAGGAAAAGAGACAGACACAAACGGCTAAGGTTGGGTAGAGGAGGCCAAAACCTCACTCTGGACAGGACCAGCCCTCACCCTCTTATTCTTAGGGTTACTATCTCTACTAAGATTAAGTCCTGGCCACCTCGCAAGGATGGTAAGATCTGTGTGGCCAGTGTATCTATGTAAATCTCTCTCGCTTTCTGCATATCTGTTTGTGTGTCATTTTTTGTCTATATCTTCTCTTTTCCTCTTCCTCCTCCTTCGTTCGACATTTGCTTCCTCCTCTCTCTCCCCTATCAGAAACAAACTGCCACTCGTTCAGGTGGAGTCGTACGGGCACTTTTTCTGGCAACTTTAGGTCGTCCAATTATTTTTCATAGCTTTATTTAATTTCAACACTTGTTTTCGTTACTGATCTCAATTCTCAACTAAACTAAAGGTAGATTATTTTAGGGGGGATATTTTTATTTTTCCTTCATTTAAATATTTATTTATTTATATATATTTAATATATATAAATATATGCTATTTTGTGGTTCCATTTCCGATACGTTCTTCTTAGTAGCATCCGACATTATTCAGAAGATTCCTTGTTCGGTGCTTGACGACTTTACAACACTTTCTTTCATAAAGGAGTGACAGATATTATTGATTAAAGTAACGTTAAGTAAACCTTCTTCTTGTTTGCATTAGATCACTCTTGTGATTTAATTAAGTTAACTATCTTTTCCTTGTGTACCATAACTAAGCAACCATATGTTATAGGTAATAGGCTGTTTCAGAGAACATCAGCCTATAGTAGAAGCACATAGATACTGAGAGTTAAGATACCCCGCTATCGCAGATATAACTCTGGAGGGTATAATTATGTGTTCTTTGTTCGACGGGATAATATATCAGGGGTTGGATCTAGCGTTCCGTTGTTGCATTTATGCCAGTCTAGTCCAATGTATAAGAGCCACTGATTTATACGAGACCCGATCGATCGTAACAAATGGCGACCTAGCTCAGGATTTGGTGAACTGACATATAATTGCAGGTTATTGTGCAGATTTTTCTCACAGTTTAGGCAGTGAACATTTGTTGATTTTGTGGAATATTTTTTGAGGACATGCAAGAATTATTGTTTTAGCAAAGTAATATAGCACTTAAGCTGTCTCCGATAATTTTTTATTGTGACTATTGTGGTATAAGAGTTTGGGGTACTTCTTTTTTGTGTATCAAAGTGAAAAATCTTCAGTGAGCATCATGTCTTATAGCGGATCAGTGCAGGATGAAGACACAGTACGTGATGTAGAAGCTGAGGAGCAACAGCATGGGCAGGTTGTTAACTTGGTGAACAGTGAGGAGGATGCAAGGAATTTTTTACAATGGCCTGTTACTTCCGACCGGTTGGTGGGTATGAATCGGTACGGTCTCCAGTGCTTAGCCGCAGCTATCGGTCATGTATGTACTAGTGGCATGACCAAGGATGACCTGATTACGTGTGTGCTGGGTGGGGTGACTGGCGTACGAGGTAGGGTGAGTGCTCAGAGCCCTTTGGCTGAGCTTCCCCTTCACTCGACTCCCAATCCTCCTATTGGAGTACCGACCCTGAGCACGCTTCCGCAGGTGGGTAGTGACTGGCAGGGTGGTTTGCCCCTGGGGGGATCACCGGGTATTTCTAACATCATTGCATCTCCTCCTCCTCCTCAAGGTTTGACCCCGGAGATGCTCTTTCAGCTCGAGATGGCAAAGATGCAACATCAGAGTCAACAGCAGATAGAGCTAGCTAAGATAGAAGAGAGAAAAGAGCTCGCTAGGATGCAGCAACAGACGAGGGAAGCTGAGCTTAGGACTGAACTAGAATCTACAAGATACTGTGCCGACATGGATTTAGAGAAGTCTCCTGTTGAGATGACGGGACAGCGACTCGGTACTGGAAACCGTGCGCATGATCAGTCTCTGTCGCACCTTCTCAAACTGGTCCCTGTATTTGACGAGTCTGGTGTCACAGAGTTTTTCAATAGATTTGAGAAGAAGTGCCGGGAGCATCAGTGGCCTGAAGTTAAGTGGGCGGCCCTTGTGTCCTCTAGACTCGTAGGTAAGGGGCTCAAGGCTTACGATGCACTGCCTTTGGAGTCCTGCGTTGTTTATGAGGAGCTCAAGGAGGCTGTCCTGTGGGCATACGAGCTACAACCCGAGACATATAGGTTAAAGTTCCAGGGTGTGCCTAAGGGGCGAGACAGTACCTTCTTGGAGCACGCCCGGGACCTGTCCGACGCTATGGGAAACTGGCTCAGATCAGAGAAGACAACTACGTTTGATGAGATGAAACAGTTAATGCTTCTAGAGCAGTTTTATAAGAGTACGGGCGGCGACTTGACTTTAAACCTTAAAGAGAAGAACCCAAGAACTCTCGTAGAAGCAGCAGAGATGGCTGATCTTCGGTTGTCACTAATTCAGGGGTGCGGCTCTGCACAGAGAAACGATGTAGGCGTTAAGGAGCGTTACCCTCCCCCTCCCCGGAATATGGACACACATAAATTTAAAAGCAATGACACCAAGACTGATCACAAACCTAGCACCGCCCCGTTTAAGAAGGGTCAGGGGACTTTTACACCTCAGTATAAGTCCAAGGGGAAATTTGAGTGTTATCACTGTCACAAAGAGGGGCACATGGCAAAAGCTTGTCCGAGCAGACCTCCCACGGCGGCTGTGTCATTGGCTCGCAGCATTGGGGTGTTCCAGAAGTCTTCTGTGTTTGCTGGAGGCATAAGATCAGAGGATGGAGCACCGCCAGTGAAGAAGGATCCGGAAGGCTCGAACCCTGTCCGCGATGCCTTTTGCGACCATAGAGGGCATGGCTGCGTGAAGTGGGGGGGCAAGAAGCACGGGGTACAGCTTTTGCGTGACACAGGTGCCTCTCAGACACTCTTGAAGAATTTCACTGGTAGACCCATAAACGCGGCATGGGGAGTTGTGGTGCAGGGAGTTAATGCAACTAGGTCATACCCACTTGTTAGAATGGAGCTTGAAGTTGACGGTGTGACTCGCGAACTGTATGTAGGAATCGTGGAGAAATTGCCTGTTGGGGGCGTCGACCTCCTTCTCGGCAATGACGTTGCGGTGCCTGCTTCTAAGGTTTCACCCTTAGTCGTTGCCGAGGAGCCGGCCGACGTGAGTAGGGATGAACAGCAGTGGGTTGAAAAGTGTCAGGTGCAACCAATGGTGTGTGTTGTAACCAGATCTCTCGCATCCAGGGAGTCACAGCCTAACCAACAGTCTTCAAATAAGCGGAGGAACGGTCACGAGAAGGTGCTGAAAGCTGATACGGTGGAGAGTCTACTACCAGCAGCGCTTCTCTGGGACTCAGTATTAGCACCGTTATTAGAGTCTGGAGAAGCACCACCACCTGTCACTGAGAGTGTAGAGGCAGGGCTTAAAGAGACTCAGAGGCAGCAACGGTATACACGGAGAGAGCAACGGGATGCAAAGTTCGATGTTGGGGGAGGGCATGAGTTGTTTCGCAAACACTTAGACAGGCTAGCTCCCTCAGATATTCTCAAATTGCAGCTAGAAGACCCGGAGGTTCTAAAGTGTAGTAACGGTGCTGTCGAACTTGAAGAGGACAGGGATGCAAAGTCTGGAGATTTTTTTTTCATTGATGGCATCTTGTATCGGCGATTCCAAGACCCGCAGAGAAGTTGGGAGGGTGGGTCAGGAGTGGTAGACCAGCTGGTCGTACCGAGGGTATGCAGGGATAGCCTACTAAGGTTGGCTCATGATGTACCGCTGGCGGGACACTTGGGTGTCCGTAAGACGGTGGCGGCTTTGGGGAAACTGTTTTGGTGGCCTGGTTTGAGAGCACAAGTGGTGTCATGGGTGGCAATGTGCAGTGTGTGCCAAAAGGTCGGGAAACCTAACCAGTGCATCCCAAAGGCTCCGTTACACCCAATTCCCGTCAGCGGGCCTCCCTTTAGTAAAGTAGTAGTCGACATGGTTGGCCCCCTCCCCCCCACAAGTGCCGGAAATAAATATCTCTTGACAGTCATGGACGTAGCAACTCGGTACCCAGACGCATACCCGATGAGAAATGGTTTGGCGAAGACGGTGGTCCGTAACTTGCTATTATACTTCCCCCGGTACGGATACCCGCAGGAGTTACAGTCAGACCAAGGATCGAATTTCACCTCCAAGTTGTTCGTTCAGACAATGAAGCAGCACGGGATAGTCACTGTAGTGTCATCTGCTTATCACCCAGAGAGTCAGGGGGTGTTAGAGAGGTGGCATTCCACTCTAAAAAGCATGTTTCGCTGCTATTGTCTTGAGAACGGCAAGGACTGGGATCTTGGCCTGCCGTATGTGTTATTCGCTGCACGAGAGGTACCTGGGGAGAGTTTGGGGTTTAGCCCTAATGAGCTTGTGTTTGGACACTGCGTCAGAGGGCCTCTCCACATGGTAAAGGAGATATGGGAAGGCACCGCTAAACCATGTTCTATGCTTAAGTATGTCCTTGAGAGTAGAGAACGAATGTTGCGTAGTCTGGAGTTGGCTGGCCGCAATCTGGTAGGCTCTCAGGCCCTCATGAAGGACAGGTACGACCACAAGGTGAAACTCAGGGAGTTTCATGTGGGTCAGGAGGTGTTGATACTACTCCCTCTTGTAGGTCACCCCTTATCCGCAAAGTACGCTGGTCCATATAGGGTAGCAGAGAAGCTCTCGGACTTAGATTACCTGGTGGCCACTCCAGACAGGCGTAAGAGGAATCAGTTATGTCATGTCAACCTGATGAAGGAGTATGTGAGGCGCCCACCTGAGCCTCTCACTGTCCCCGTGATGACTTTCAGTAGTCAAGGTGGAGAAGGAGAACGGGACAGTCATGCGCAGGTGGATGACAACTGGGATTATCATGTTTCTGGAGATCAGTGGGCGGGAAACACGAGACAGGCGGCTCATGAGGCTTTGCAACACCTACCTGAGCAACAGCGTGTGGCTGTCGAGCGCCTATTCGGTTTATACCCTACTGTATTTGCGGAACACCCAGGCCTCACTACTCATGAGGTGCACGACGTTGACGTCGGAGACCACCCACCCTTCAAATCAGTGCCCTATAGGGTGCCCCCTATTAAACTTCCGGCCCTCCGGGCGGAGTTGGAGTATATGTTGCAACAGGGACTGATCGAGAAGGGGGCGGTAAAGTGGAAATCTCCCGTAACGCTGCAACCTAAGCCGGATGGCAAGGTGAGCTTCTGTGTTGATTACCGCAGGCTAAACAGCTTGACTCCCACCAACCCATATCCTCTTCCCCGGGTCGATGATTGTGTAGACAAGATTGGCAGGGCCAAGTTCTTGACCAAGGTGGACCTGGTAAAAGGTACTGGCAGGTGCCTTTGTCTGAACGGGCGAAAGAGGTGTGTGGTTTTGTGGTGGATGGTGCTACAGATCGTTGTAATTTCATGCCGTACGGTCTAAAGAACGCACCAGCGACCTTCCAAAGCTTGATGAACGAGTTGGTGGCTGACATTCCGAACTGTACCGTGTACCTGGACGACGTCATTATCTACGATGACGATTTCAAGAGCCACTGTGAATATGTAGAATCCCTATTTAAGAAATTAAGCGAGGCAAACTTGGTGGTCAACCTGGGAAAGTGTGATTTTGTGCGGGCTACCGTGCAGTATCTGGGGTTCATGGTGGGTTTGGGCCAGGTGTGCCCCCCACAGAACAAGATATTGGCTATTAACCACTTCCCAGGCCGTCCACCAAGAAGCAGATCATGAGGTTTTTGGGCATGATTGGTTACTACCGCCGCTTTATAAAGGGCTATTCTACTGTGCTGGATCCTCTGACGGACCTATTGGCCAAAGATAGAGAGTTTAAGTGGGCGCCTGAGTCTGAGAGAGCTTTTTTGCTAGTAAAACACCTGTTGTGTACTCACCCAATCCTCAGGGCCCCGGACTTTAGCCGACCATTCCAGCTGGCAACTGATGCCAGTGGTGTGGGGGCTGGTGCCGTTCTGATGCAATCAGACGAAGATGGGCTGGAGCACCCAGTCAGTTTCTTCTCAAAAAAGTTCAACTCGGCGCAGAAGAACTATTCAGTAGTCGAGAAGGAACTGCTGGCGATTGTGCTAGTGCTCAGGCACTTTGAGGTGTATGTTCCAGCCTATGGACCAGTTGTGGTGATCTACACCGACCATCACCCCCTCAAGTTCCTGAATCAATTCCATAACCGGAATATGAGGCTGACCAGGTGGTCATTAATGTTGCAGGAATACAACCTAGACATACGCCATATTGCCGGTTCTGAGAATGTGATTGCAGATTGCTTATCGAGGGTGGAAGACCCGGGGTAGATCATCACAAGGGTAGCCTCCTACTTTGGTTTGATTAGTATGTTTACGTCTGGTGCTTGTTGGCTCGCGTGTGTAGCCCAGCGTATTGGGTCATAAAGTAGGAGTTGCTGTGTTGGTATAGAAGTAAAAACTAGGCTTGCCCCTGTAGTGCAGCTGCCATAAACATATTAAAAATATAAAAATCCTATAAAACTCTTTCTTTGATAGTTACATTTTTTTAAAGTATGTTATAGCAGAAATTCTGAGTGGTACTCCTCTCAGAAGGCTGGGCTAGTGAAGCTCGCTCTTATGAACATAACTATGTAATTTAATCTATTGTGTTGGGAAGGGTTGTTAATTTTTATAATGTGTTATTTTGACGAGAACTGTGCTTTATATTTCATTGTCGCTGGGTGGCTAGGAGTGGCGAATTTTGTATGGGTTCTGCGTGTCAGATTTAGAGCTCATAGTTGGAGCCTCTTAAATATCTTGGGTGGAGTGTGACGCTCACCGCTTCCCCCAGAACCGCATGGCTTACTCGCTAGGACTCCCAGGGCAGAGAATATAGCTACAGTCTACCTATCATTGTGTACTTTCCTTCTCGAGAAAGCTTGTGTTGCAGACAGTTCAGAACTGTTCTTTATTTTCGTCTGTCACAATCCTTTCTATTTTATTTAGTCAATTGAAAGTATTGTGTTAAGTAGTTGAATGATGGGAAGGCGAGCGGGAGAGGGAGAGAGAGAGAGACAAGGTGGTGTGACTTGGTAGGGAGTGCGGCGCGTGGCTGGCCCCCTTACATAGGCCTCGCGGGATTCGTTGCCTCCTGCCTAACACTGCCTACTAGGCGGCTGCTTACTGGGCGACTGTCGCGCGCCCTCGTGCCATTCTTGCGAACTGGTACTTCAGCCAGGAGGTCCATGGGAATATCCTTGTCAGATCCTTCCCAGACAGCATAGTCTAAGCATCTCCCATGAACTGTCCCACACTCTTGTCTTAGAATCTTTCTCTCCTACTGCCTCTATCATTTCCACTACTTCCTCACCTTTCATTAATATTAATTCCCCTCTGGTTCTCTGCATCCACACCTTGAATTGGTGGCCAGACTGTATTATATGCTGGATCTCACATTTCTTATGTACTAGATTAAGGTTGAAGATAGTCATTGTCTTTTTGGGAGATTGTATTGCTCAGACTGTCTCCATCAATCACTAATGTTTGTACAGGGTTAAATAATGCTAGACTAGGGATCAGGTACCTTGCTGTTGGTGTTTTCAATGTGTGTAGGCTACTTTTGAGCTACACGACACTACGGATTCTGTGTGGACCTGGGTGGATCTTTTGTCTGTGTACCTTGGAGTTTAGACTGTGTAGTGCGTGAAGGCTGCTTGCCTAATCCACCCAACACTGTTCTAACTCTATTTGCTTTTACTTTTGAGGGTCGCCAGGAGGATACTCGATACTTGTGATCGAGAATCCTCAAGAGAGCACCTCTTCATATTAACGTAATCAGGCCGCACAGACCCAAGGTCCACACTTAGGCTAGGAGCTGCCTTGCTCCACCAGAATTCTGTACCTTTGCGCATCCCAGCTAGACTTTATTAACCCGGGTAGACATTAGCTGGATTAGATCATATACTCGTTTATGCATACCCATTATTTTTACACAAGCATTTTGAGGTCTAGGTTGCTGTAGAGAGACACAACCAGCATAGACCGGGTTTGTTAATAGGAGTACTACTTTTTCGTGGCGAGCATTATTACAGTTGCACCTCTTATAATATTCTTGTGTCCAATAACATTATATGTCCAGCCTTTTTGTGTATTTAGCCTACACGTGCATTGTCCTTCCTTCTGCTATTTTGTGGTTCCATTTCCGATACGTTCTTCTTAGTAGCATCCGACATTATTCAGAAGATTCCTTGTTCGGTGCTTGAGGACTTTACATCACTTTCTTTCATAAAGGAGTGACAGATATTATTGATTAAAGTAACGTTAAGTAAACCTTCTTCTTGTTTGCATTAGATCACTCTTGTGATTTAATTAAGTTAACTATCTTTTCCTTGTGTACCATAACTAAGCAACCATATGTTATAGGTAATAGGCTGTTTCAGAGAACATCAGCCTATAGTAGAAGCACATAGATACTGAGAGTTAAGATACCCCGCTATCGCAGATATAACTCTGGAGGGTATAATTATGTGTTCTTTGTTCGACGGGATTATATATCAGGGGTTGGATCTAGCGTTTCCGTTGTTGCATTTATGCCAGTCTAGTCCAATGTATAAGAGCCACTGATTTATACGAGACCCGATCTAACACTATGACCAACTACTAATTACCAAAATAGCCTAGCCTAGGCCTAGGCTTAGCCTTGAAAATAGCTGTGGTCCATCTCCAATTATAACCATAAGCACTTCCAAGTTCCATACAAGTTGTTTCACATCAACATCTGGGATAAATACCTTCCAAGCCTTAGTGCATGTGAATAAAATATGGTAGCCTAGTTAATTAGCCATGGCTGTTGTCAACATTATGGGGTAGCAAGTTGTGTAGGGTCGAGCAGGGTTCTGGGGTAGGCAGCAGGCTATAGGCTACCTTATAGCCTACTGTAGCCTAGGCCTCTAGTTTAAAACCAAACTTTGTCCTGGGTCTGGTAAAACAAAATACTAGCCTAAGTTACGTGTTGGCTGTTCCTCTTTTAGCTATTATTCACCCATGAGAAGCTATAGAGAAAACATAGGCCTAGGCTATCCTTGGTTAAATCTTGGAGGCTGGAGCGTCTTCTTCTTCTTCTTCTTCTTGTGGAGTTGCTGTCCCTTTTTTTGAACCAGCTCACCTATGTCAACATGACTCAACTGTCAACACAAAACAAATGTTCTTGTTGTTCTCATGGGGTCGGCACTCGGCCCACGTCTTTGTATCGGCTTCCTCCATTTTAGGGAAAGCTATGAAAAATCAGGAAGATATCAAATAGCAAGAAAGAGGGAGATAATAAAGAAGTATGATACATTTGAAAGAAACAGCTTAACAGGAAAACTCCTCTCATCCCTTATACTCTCCTCTCTCTTTTGTTTTTCATCCTCACTTTCCATATACTGTAATATATTCTCCAGATACTATTTAGCGCACTCTATCCTCCACTCCCTCCAGCCCCAAGTTGTATGATATACCCATATCCTCATTCGTCTTCACTCTCTACCTTTCCTCTTCCCCTATAGCCTACACTCGCGCATTTTTCTTTCCACGCGCTCTCTCTCCCTCTCAAACACCTCGTATTCTACCAGAACTTGGTTTAAAGTCTCTTCCACTTGTTACGACCGGCACAACGAAATAAACAAGGGCAGACTAGATTGGAAGATAGGCTATATCTGCAACAATGGTACGCCAATTCCAAACCCTCGAACTATTATGCCGGTGAACAAAACACTTAAACCCTCCAGAGTTAATCTACTGGATGACAGGGTATCAATTAACTGGGTTTAGTGCACTTCTACAAAGGCTTTCCGGTGACGGCAAAGCCTACTCACAACAAGAATAATTACGTTAATAAAAAGCCCTCAAGTAATAACAATGCTTAGATAAACTATGACAAGATTTAATAAAGGAGTATATGCTTACGTTTAACTTTAGTGTGAGTCTGAACTCAACACTAAACTCTTCAATGCTCTATGAAAACACTGGAAGTCTAGTCCTACAGCAAACAGATATGGAATCTTCTGAAAACGTCTGAGCTCTAAGATGCTCGTCGAATATAGAACAGAAATAATGCAGGGGCAGGACACCAAAGCGTGTATCTTAAATACACCAACAAGTAGGATACATATATATAAAACAAGGGAGTGCAACAACTCTGTGACAGCACTAATAATAGCCACTCAAAACAGTACTTCCTTAGCCAAAGTAACAGCCATACTGGGTTGTGCACTATGCATCAACCTAGGCTAAAATAATACGTGAATAATTGCTAAAGCATACACAGTTAAAGTTAATAAACACAATGCTGTCTTTCTTACTAATAAAGTCTAGCAGCGGCATAAAATGTACAAGGAGCCTAGGCAGAGCGCAAGCATGCTCGTAGCCTACTGTCTCCCCTGAACAGATTTCCCTTATGTTACGTTAAGTGACTAGGAGGCTCTCTTGGTAAGTCCAGATCTCAAGTATCTGGTCTTACCCTGGCGCTCCACAAAGGTCAACAAAATGAGGTAGCAAGCATACAAGCAAGAGTAGGCAAAAACGCTTCACTTGTATACTGCTACGCTCGCAAAGGAAAAATATGCACAAGGGTTACAGGCTACCTAGCTCCGTCGAAGTCGTACAGGCTCTGACTTGCCATATACATAACTCAGACAACGACCAAAGATACCCTCCACTGTCTAACATTAAATAGTAGGAAAGAACAACCCAATAATTAGAAGCACCCAAAACTATGATACCATGTGACTATGACTCTAATAATCCCTAAAGCTAGTGCATAACATATATGTGAGAACTGGTGCTGGTAATATGACTGGCCGACTATGGAAGTCGTATGAAGAACCAGAAGGGATGAGTAATTAAATAAAGATAAGAAGTATTGGAAGGAAGGAGTTCAGAGAGAGACACAGCAGTAAAGAGGGTTAGATTGGGGACAGATTGCAAGGGACGTCTAGGACCAAGCACAACATACCAAGCTCTAAGGAGACATGCGGGAAGGAGCCCCCCACCCACCGAGCTAAGACAGCGGCCCCCAATCACAGACCACTACGTCATGAAGAGCAGGCGTCATATGACACGCCAGGCCCGTCGGCCAATCACGAGCGGGTGGCCCTGCCCAAGCGAGGAATGCACACGTACATACACACGCACATACTACCACCTTGCTGCTTCCCTCGCTCTCTCTCCTTGCAAATATCACACTACATATCTTATAACTCTATCAATGATATAAAATACTTCCAAGTATCACAGACAAGAATAAAGACAACCACTGATCTGTCTGTGACAACATGAACACTAAGAAAGAAAGAACATCGTTCTACGATTATTATAGCCCATTTCACTGCCCTGGCGAGTGCTAGCGAGTACGAGTACATTCTGGCAAGCTGGCCAGCGTAACACCCCGCCCAAGATGTGGGACGTTTTAATCTCAGGTAAACGCCACATCTGACCAGACAGAATGCCCTCAAACCCCGCATCACCCAGCTACTCCCCAAGTTGTGAAAAACAAGGCACAATCACAAACATAAAAACATTTCATTATATAAAAAAAATCTACACAACACTTCCCCAAAATAATAGTATCACTTAACAATATTACGCTCAACGAGCAAGCTTCACGAAGCCTAGCCTACTAAGACAAAAACTCAGAATGTCTTAGATTCCTGCTGTAACATACTGCACTTACATACTATCAAAAGAAAGAGTTTTTATGTGAGGTTTTTGTATTATTTTAATAGTGTTTTTGGCGGCTTTGCACTACAGGGGCAAGCCTAATTTTTCTCCACTCAAACCGACACTGACTGAACGGCGAGGGTTCTCCTTAAAACATACCCTCCTGTGACAAACAATCAGCCAGAACATTATCAGTGCCCTTAACATGCCACACATCCAACTTGTGTTCCGGCAGCAAAACAACACCTGACACTGATAAACTGCCCAGTCCATCACAAGACTGGCAGTTCTCTTCGCTCTCTCCGGCAACGGGACCTGCCAATAACCTTTCACTATTTCCACCTTAGTGATAAACGAGGAAGCCCCGATGCGGTCTATGGGGTCGTCAACTCTGGATAAGGTATAGGCGTCTGTCAGGGATGATGCACCAACACTCTTGCAATCAACACACACACGGATCTTGCCACTTAACTCAGGTTGCAAAGTTACTGGCAACGACCACTCACGATATCCCATATCACTCAGACCCTTCTCCAACATGTAGTCCAGCTCTGCTTTTACGACAGGCTGTCGAGCAGGATTTATACGGTAGGGAGCCAATTTGAGCCTTGCATTGTCTCCAGCCTCCATGTCGGGTGCCACCCCGTACATCAGGCCTGAAGAACCAACAACCATGCGGACGTACTGCCACAGCCTAGTAAGCAACTTCTCTTGGCGCTTAGGAACAAGAGGTTGCAACTTATCTCGAAGAACAACATGCTCAATGCCCTCCCTCAACCCAGCCGGGACCGCAGTTTCTAAACTATAGCCTCCCTCCTTCTCCACCTCTGTCCCTAAAACAGTCAGGTCAGGAGAGGGACAATCTGTACCACCTGTGCAGTCACTCCCACAGTTCATAAGTGCTAATGCTTCCCTGCCGATACCGTACATGCGCACCCCCGCATTCCTTGCGACTACATCTGCCTGTGCAGCGTCACCGCCTTCAGCGCCACGGCCAGATACAGTCGGTCTATGGTAGGGCTGTTGCATTTTACTAGGGCAGCATTGGGAGGCTATGCGACGATCGGGCGTATCTACTCCATAGTTAACCTCACCAATCTGCTTAATGGCCTGATACTGACCACCACCCTTAGCAGCCATGGGTCGACCCTGAACTGACAACCATGCCAAAGCCTCGTCGCCCACCTTGAACAGCTTCAACAACGAGGCCAACGGTTTACTCACACCCAAGTGACCTGCCAGCGGAACATCGTGCACCGCATGAGTTGTGAGGCCTGGGTGCTCGGCACAAACAGTGGGGTATGAACCGAGCAGGTGCTGGATCGCTGCACACTGTTGCTCAGGTAGGTGCTCAAGCGCTTCCACAGCCACCTGACTCGTGTTCCCCGCCCACTGATCCGCCGAGACATGACAATCCCAACTTTCCTCCACCTGTGCCTCACTGCCCCCCTCTCCTTCTCCACCTTGGCTGCTGCAGACCAACACAGGGACAGTAGGCTGCTCAGGTGGGCGCCTCACAAACTCCTTCAACAGGTTCACCTGACATGCTTCCCCGTCCTCATCGAGGTCAATAGCCCCGTTCCCACAACACTCAAGACTAGGATCTTCTAGTTGCACCTGGGAACTACTCTGTCGCGGAGTGCCATCACGCCCTACCATGACACTAGGGGGGACAGGTTCTGGGGCCACTCCGGATCTCAAATTTGGTGCAAGTACCGTGTCACCAAGGAGTGTCGCTGGGTCCAAACTCTCAACCCGACCACCAGCCTTGACTTTCTCCTTCCGACCCTTCCTCCGCTGGTCTGAAACCTGGGTACTAGGCTGTGACACCTGAGCGGACTGAGATCTCTCGAGCCCCTCTTGCCCCTCCCTACTCGTGTCGGCCGCCCACTCGGCAACGATTAAGGGTGGAACCTCGGAAGTAGGCACCACAAAGTCGTTACCGAGAAGGAGGTCGACCCCCTCAACTGGCAATTTCTCCACAACACCCACATCCAACTCCCGTGTCACACCATCCACCTCAAGCTCCACTCTGACCAGCGGGTAAGACCGCGTAGCATTGATGCCTTGAACCACCACAACCCGAGCCGCGTTAATAGGCTTGCCAGTGAAGTTCTTAATAAGTGTCTGGGAAGCGCCCGTATCACGCAGCAACTCAAGCCTATGCTCCACACCACCCACCTCGGTTCCATGTTAGTTGAACCAGTGCCACTTCAACCAGTGCCACTTTAACCAGTGCTAACTCATCCAGTGGCCACTTCAACCAGTGACCATTTCAACCAGTGACCATTTTAACCAGTAACCTAACTTAACCTAACCTAACCTAACCTACTGGTTGAAATGGTCACTGGTTGAAGTGGCCACTGGTTGAGTTAGCACTGGTTAAAGTGGCACTGGTTGAAGTGGCACTGGTTCAACTGACCTGTCACCGCCCATCTCACAGTGCCGTGCCCCCTATGACCGCAAAAAGCATCTCGGACGGGTGACGAGCCCTCCTGCTGCTTCTGCACCGACTGTGACTTCGCAACCGACATATTACCCCGGGCAAACGCGGAAGACCTCAAAGACACACCGATGTTGCTCACTAGTGACACCACTGCTGTAGGCGGTGTGCTCGGACATGAGCGCGCAATATGCCCCTTCTCATGACACTTGAAACTCTTCACTTCGCTCTTGGACTTCCTCTGAGGTGAGGAAGGGCCCTGGCCTTTCTTTAACGGGAAGGGTTTCGACTTGGGATCAAAATTGGCACCAGTACTCTTAAATGGGTAATTAGTTGTGTCCTTAATTCGGGGGGGGGGGAGTGGTACACCCCTGGTTACCTGCCTTAGCTCTCTGTGCAGACCCGCACCCACGAATCAATGACAACCTGAGGTCAGCCAGCTCAGCCGCCTCCTGCAGAGTTTTAGGTTGCTTTTCTTTCAGGTTAAGAGTCAAGTCACTGCCAGTACATTTGCAAAATTGTTCTAACAACACTAATTGCTTCACTGCATCAAAAGTAGTTGCCTTCTCCGACCTCAATCAATTTTCAAACACATCTGACAGCTCTCTAGCGTGTTCCTGGAAAGTACTCTCCTTTCTCTTAGGAACAGCCCTAAACTTCAGCCTATAGGTCTCTGGCTGCAACTCATACGCCCTCAGCCTCTTTCAACACCTCGTAGTCAATGCAAGACTCTAGGGGTAAAACATCGTACGCCTTGAGTGCTTTCCCCGTCAATCGTGAAGAAACAAGGGCTGCCCACTTCTCCTCGGGCCATTGGTGCTCCCGGCACTTCTTCTCAAAACGGAGAAATAATTTTGAAACTCCTAACTCATCAAACACTGGAACCAACTTTAGTAGATGCGACAGGGACTGGTCATGGGGTCGGCCCCCCTGGACGACCCGGTTCCTCGTCACCTCTACACAAGTTTTCTCTAGGTCAACATCGGCACAATACCTTGCAGACTCATACTTGAGCTCAGCTTCATGCTTTCGCTGCTCGAGCTCAGCCTCATGCTTCCGCTGCTCGAGCTCAGCCTGTCGCTCCTGCTGCTTTAGTTTGGCGAGCTCTAGCTGAAACAACATCTCGGGAGACAAACTTTGAAGAGGGGGTGCTACTACCGGGGACCCACCCCGTGAGTCACCTAGAGGCATACCTAACTGCCAGCGGACATCGGCCTGTGGGAACGTACTTGGCTCCGGAACCCGAGGGGGCGCCATGATAGGAGTTGAGTGGAATGGGGGCTGGGACGAAGGTGCCCCAGCTCCCGCTCCACCCGAACCCCCATGCACCCCACCCAGCACACAGGTAACCAGCTCACTTCTTGACAAACCGATAGTACCCGAAAACGCAAAGACCGTGGCTATACACTGCAGTCCGTACCGGTCCAGCCCCGACACCCGGTCCGCCGTCACAAGCTCCTCCAAAAACCTCCGAGCATCCTCCTCACCGTTCACCACCCGAACGCCGTCAACCAACTCCACCTTCTCCACCTCCTCGCCTGTCTCTCGCACTGTGCCCTCACTATGCTCAGACCCGTCCAGTGACATGATGGAGTCAAAAAAAAAAAATCCCAAGTCAAGACAAAATTAGCCAAACTCTCGCGTAGCTTTATTCACAAAAAATATTCGAAGATATTTTTGAGTGCAATACTAGGTCACCAATAAACTCCAACAAGTTCCATATATCCTCAAAACAATGTCCACTGCCAACACTGCGAGAAATAAATTCAACCCCAAATGGCAATAAGATTTCTCAAAAAAAAAAAATGCAATATTCAGTTCACTATATACTGGACTAAGGTCGCCATTTGTTACGACCGGCACAACGAAATAAACAAGGGCACTTAATATTGGATTAGAAGATAGGCTATATCTGCAAAAACGGTACGCTAATTCCAAACCCTCGAACTATTAAGCCGGTGAACAAAACACTTAAACCCTCCAGAGTTAATCTACTGGATAACGTGGTATCAATTAACTGGGTTTTGTGCACTTCTACAAAGGCTTTCCGGTGACGGCAAAGCCTACTCACAACAAGAGTAATTACGTTAATAAAAAGCTCTCAAGTAATAACAATGCTTAGATAAACTATGACAAGATTTAATAAAGGAGTATATGCTTACGTTAACTTTAGTGCGAGTCTGAACTCAACACTAAACTCTTCAATGCTCTATGAAAACACTGGAAGTCTAGTCCTACAGCAAACAGATATGGAATCTTCTGAAAACGTCTGATGCTCTAATATGCTCGTCGAATATAGAACAGAAATAATGCAGGGGCAGGACACTAAAGCATGTATCTTAAATACACCAACAAGTAGGATACATATATATATAAAACAAGGGAGTGCAACAACTCTGTGACAGCACTAATAATAGCCACTCAAAAACAGTACTTCCTTAGCCAAAGTAACAGCCAAACTGGGTTGTGCACTATGCATCAACCTAGGCTAAAATAATACGTGAATAATTGCTAAAGCATACGCAGTTAAAGTTAATAAACACAATGCTGTCTTTCTTACTAATAAAGTCTAGCAGCGGCATAAAAGGTACAAGGAGCCTAGGCAGAGCGCAAGCATGCTCGTAGCCTACTGTCTCCCCTGAACAGATTTCCCTTATGTTACGTTAAGTGACTAGGAGGCTCTCTTGGTAAGTCCAGATCTCAAGTATCTGGTCTTACCCTGGCGCTCCACAAAGGTCAACAAAATGAGGTAGCAAGCATACAAGCAAGAGTAGGCAAAAGCCCTTCGCTTGTATACTGCTACGCTCGCAAAGGAAAATATGCACAAGGGTTACAGGCTACCTAGCTCCATCGAAGTCGTACAGGCTCTGACTTGCCATATACATAACTCAGACAACGACCAAAGATACCCTCCACTGTCTAGCATTAAATAGTAGGAAAGAACAACCCAATAATTAGAAGCACCCAATACTATGATACCATGTGACTATGACTCTAATAATCCCTAAAGCTAGTGCATAACATATATGTGAGAACTGGTGCTGGTAATATGACTGGCAGACTATGGAAGTCGTATGCAGAACCAGAAGGGATGAGTAATTGAATAAAGATAAGAAGTATTGGAAGGAAGGAGTTCAGAGAGAGAAACAGCAGTAAAGAGGGTTAGATTGGGGACAGATTGCAAGGGACATCTAGGACCAAGCACAACATACCAAGCTCTAAGGAGACATGCGGGAAGGAGCCCCCCACCCACCGAGCTAAGACAGCGGCCCCCAATCACAGACCACTACGTCATGAAGAGCAGGCGTCATATGACACACCAGGCCCGCCGGCCAATCACGAGCGGGTGGCCTTGCCCAAGCGAGGAATGCACACGTACATACACACGCACATACTACCACCTCGCTGCTTCCCTCGCTCTCTCTCCTTGCAAATATCACACTACATATCTTATATCTCTATCAATGATATAAAATACTTCCAAGTATCACAGACAAGAATAAAGACAACCACTGAACTGTCTGTGACAACATGAACACTAAGAAAGAAAGAACATCGTTCTACGATTATTATAGCCCATTTCACTGCCCTGGCGAGCGCTAGCGAGTACGAGTACATTCTGGCAAGCTGGCCAGCGTAACACACTCTGCCCCCCCCACCCAACATTCTTCACATTCTTTCACCCCTCCATTCCATCTCCACTTTCGTGCATTAACCTCTGCACCAGGACAACCTCTGCTTCCCAGGACAATCAGTCTAGGGTTGGTTTTATAACCAGAACCAGCAGGGTCTAGGCCGGAATGGGTAGCTTTCTAACCAAGTGTAGTTATTATCAGTCACGACCTCCCAACTATGGTTCATCCCTTCATGCCCCCACGGCGAGTTTAAGGTGTAGAGATGACACTTTGCGGTCCGATGCTATAACATACAAAGGTCAGCGGGGTCTCTCAGTCTGTTTATTCAAGGATTAGAAAAAAGTTTTTGAGCTATAACCATAGAAGCTGGTTTCCTATGTTAATCCCTAACACGGGTCATACGTCCCCAACGACATATCACGACAACGGAGTATCTTTTGAAACCTAACAGACACTCTCCCTACCTCCATGGAAGTACCATGGAAATTGAGCACCCGCAAGGGGAGGAGAATGGTTATGAATTAGGGCCCACCAGAGCCCTCGCTGCTCGGATCCGGAGGACTACCTCAGAAAGAGGAGTCCACACTCCCCATATTTTGAAAGACAAGGAACAGACAAGGAGTTCTATGAGTGTTTTTCCCCCTTACCAACACTCCCCTCAGATATCACCTAGTTACAAACCACGGAAGTAAGGGAACGGAGTCACAAACCTCATGAGGTAGGTAGGGCTCCGGCGATTGAAGGACATGCGGTAATCTCTTTAGAGATTATTCCCGAGTTAGAGATTATTCCCGGTTTAACTAGGATTGACAGCACGGAGACCCTGCTGACATGGGCGGCTCAATATTCACTCTTCTTTGATAACCGGACAGTAAAAATGCCATTCATAAGTCATTACTTCCCTTACAAGTTTACCAGACAACCTTTTCGATCTTGAGATCAATCAATGCATCGGGTATGACCGAACAAATTCAGGGTTTTTTATTGGTAAAATACTTGAATAGGTTAGGGTACATAAACGCAGGATTCAGTTACGCGTTATATTCAACCCCCCTCCTGTTTTGGTAAAGGACCTATAGAGATATGTATTGACAATACTTTCCTCACGGAGGAGGGTTGGGGCCTCACAGCCGTGAGAATTGGGACAGGGCAGTTGATGGCAGAGCCCACGACCCAAAGACCAGCAAAAACGTAAAGAAGACCTAAAAAGTTGCCCCCAATTTACGCGGGTGAAACATGAGTAGTCGAGCTGTCTTAACAGTGTGCTAATTTTATTTAATTTTTATTTTATGAATATTTATCATAGATGCAACTATAGATGATTTAATAGGAATTGTACAATAATATGACATGTGCAATTTCCGTAGGGTCACGTATTAAGATCATTTCGATCTAAAAGTGCCCGGTATGATGTTCAAAGAGAATAGAAGTTGTTCTCGTGATCTAATTGAATCTCGATGTGATATTCTTTCCCCTTTGTACCTGCATGATCTTTTTATAAGCAGATCTTCTTCGAAGTAACGCACTGCTTTCTTACCAAGTTTTCTATTTTATTGTATATAAGCAATAAAGAATTAAGTTTTGTTATATGGATCTTTTTCTCTGCCTTTAGGCATGTGTTGGTGGTGTGATATTGTCACGAATGTCCCCCTCCAGTCTTGAGATATCAGGCATATCGTCAATGATGGAGGGGCCGCTAATAAATTATAGGTTAGAGTCCCGGAGGGAAGAATGAAAACCTAATATTTAGTAGCGGTCCCGAAATCATTGACGATGTATGGCCCTCCCGTCCATCCCCTTCCCATTCGTTTGATGTCTTAAGTTTAGTCTTGATATATCATTGAAGGAGGTATAGCGACGCTTGGTTCACCGTCTGGGCTAGAATCCACATAAGACATCCACGATCTGGAAAGACTTAATATAACAAAATTTAAGTTAATTTTTATATTTTATGAAGTTTTTCGTAGTGAGTTCTCAATCATAAAGACGATTCCATAAGAGAATTAGCGTTACACTTATGATGAAGAGTCTTTCTCCCTGCGGCGGGGTTTTCAAACACGCTGACCGCGGGTGCTTGAAAGAGGACTATTATACTAATAGGCATATCGTCAATGATTTCGGGGCCACTACTAAATATTAGGTTTTCATTCTTCCCTCCGGGACTCAAACCTATAATTTGTGTATAAAATCTATCGTTATAATAAGAATGGTGCCCAAAATCTGACAAATATCTTCCCAATATCACATAAATAAGCTTAAGTTATTAAATATCCTACCAATAGATATGATACCCATCCGCTAGATATTCATAAACATCGCTAACTTATAAAGTTATAAGAGATTGACAAAACTGCCCGTATAAACAATCTCTGACGCCTACTTTTGACGGGAAATTCAAAACTAATTATCGTACATAAGAGTTGATAGATATTAAGGGGGGTGGTTGGTTATTCTGGCCCCCCTTCTTCCTCATGTTTAGCTCCATTATTTTTTCAGATTATAAGAAGTTCGGCCCATTAGGCTAGTTTGGCAATATTAAGACCTTTCATCTCATTTTTCTGAGCCATATACAGGATTAATAAGTAACACCCCGTTCTTTACATTAATCATCAAATACAAACCCCAATGTACAATAAATAAACTAATGAAAGCATATGGTCCTCCCGGGATTCCAACTCGGGACACCACACCCAGAACATAAGCATCTAAACCATTACACCACCAACACAGTTAAAGGTTGAGCACACGATCACGATTAAAATCCATTTTCGAAAATTGGATATCAATCTAATCATGTACTCAGACCCAACTGCATTATGCAAAGCGTAATGTTGACGTGAGAGGAAAGAACATTGAATGGGGCCAAGATCACTAAGGACCGACCTTGCTATAGGCTACAAGTTCCTGAACCTATAGAAATAAGTAACATCCCGTTCTTAACATTAATCATCAATTACAAACCCCAATGTACCATGAGGCTGATCAAATTATATAATTTAGTTACCCAAGTAAACTCAATTTACTTTGAAGTGTATTTGAGAAAACGAAAATCTTCTATGAGTAACTAAACAAACAAACAAATAACTGTCCTGGTGGTGTAATAGTGTTTAAGATATGCATGTGGTATACCAGGTTCGAATCCCGTGAGAATTACATGCTTTCATTAATATAATTGGGAGGTGTTTGGTGTTGGGAGTGCAATTAATACAATGGATTACAGGTATTTCATTTTATCGCGTATTTAGAGCAATACGACGCGTTTTTGACAGTTTATTCTGGCTATCATTAGACGGTTTTATACAGTTTAGGAAGGATTCGTGTGATTTTATGGGGTAAAGACTACCCCAATTAACCTTCTGACTTCCACATAACCTTCCCAATCTGAGTAAAATCTGTTCATAATAGCCAGAAAACAGAAAAGTGCATCATCGATCCTCAGAGGGTTAATCGGAGCTCTTGTAGCGCGAGGACTCATTAGCCATGGACTATAACCCTTTCAAGATGATGACGTATGTTTCATCATTATATTTTGGTTACCATTATCAAATTATATTTAACTTTTAATAAACCTCTAGGATTCAAAGGGGTAAATACGATCTCAATAAACCATCTGAATAACACAGGTTCTTCTTAACCCTCTGAGGATCGTTAACACATTTCTTTTCTGTATTTTGGCTATTATTAGCAGATTTTGCTCAGATTGGGAAGGTTATGTGGAAGTCAGAAGGTTAATTGGGATAGTCTTTACCCCTTTAATTCACACAGATCCTTCCTAAACTGTATAAAACCGTCTAATGATTGCCAAAATAAACTGTCAAAACACGTCATGAGACTCAAAAGGTTAAACTGCATACAATCATCTCATTTCAAAGGGAAAATGGTATCATGGTGCTGAAGTTTTTTATAGACTTATGTGACTGATTTCACCATTTTCTTGTTAAATATTGTATTCTCTATAGTCGATTAATTATAGTTGGGCCAAAATCTTGACCACTAACCTCTATAACTATACAGTATAAAACAACGAGAGTATTCGAGCTAATATTTTTACTATTTAGCCAGGGAATAGGTGTGGACATTTACAGCCCATTTGCTCTAGCCCTCTTTGCGTTATAAAAGTCACAATTTTTGGCCTACTTAAAATGAATGGGCTATAGTAAATATGCAGGCAAAATACATACATCAATTTAAAGACCGAGTGCTTAACACGAATTAGTGCGGTTCCAGTCTCACGTTGTCCTCATTACGGCATTCCAGGCAGCCTTGTTCAGAGCTGCCTCACTTGTCAGGTTATTTGTATTCAAGATCAGACTGCAAGGTCTGATGCCACGTCTTTCTTGGTCTGCCCCTTGGTACAGCTCCCTCCACGTTCATGACTTGTATCTCTTCACCCAACTTAGTTCATCCATCCTCTCCACATGTCCAAACCATCCAAGCCTGCTAGTATGCATATCATCACCGATACTCTTGATACCTAACCTCCTCCTCAGCTCTCCACTAGATATAGTATCTTGCAGTTTGGCCCCACACATCCATCTCACCATTCTCATCTTGTTACGTTCCATTTTGTTGATATCATCCGCTTTGACAGGCCACATTTCTAAAGCATATGTCATTTCACTTCTAACACATGAAGCGTACACCTTTTCCTTCAAGGGAAAGTAGTGGCAAAAGTTCTCTGAACTTTCCGCAGCCGCTTCTTTTTCTAGCGATAGTGGCAGCCTCGGCCCCACCACCGGCAGAGATGGTAGCCCATCTCCCAAGTAGCAAAACTTGTCCACCATCTCCAGTGCCTCATTGATAAAGTTAACACTCTCAAGTCGGTCATTGAACACAAGCTCACCTGTACATATAGGCTACTATGCATACACATTTCTCAAATGGTGGTATGAGTCAGCCTTAAGTGTATTTTTTGTATTGTTTTTTCAAGTCAAGATAGATAGGGAAGGGCAGGAGGTGAACAAATCTAGGAAACTGAAGACACGCAGACATTTCTGGCCATTTCACCAGTTCAGCCGGACCACATGAGGTCCACAGCAGAACTCTCGGCCGAAGGATGAGGCAAGAACTGCTACACTGCAGCATCAACCAAGAAGTGATCAAGGGAAAAGAATGAAAGATTAGGGCTTAGAAAGTAAAAAATCACAGCGAGATGCAAAACAAAAAAATTAACCACTGAGAGAATAGAGTCATCTCAACCGCATCAGCGACCGAAGTTACAAATCAGATCAGGAGCCAGCAACATAGCCAGGCCAGGGAGGCATGTGATATACAGTAGGCCGTCCGGAGAACAACCAAATGAGACAGAATAAGAACAGAAGGGGAAAAACATAGAAGAGGAATGAAAAACTATGCAAAATTAGTCGAGCCGACGACGAGAGCTCGAGGGGAGAAGCAGGGAAATAACCCTAACTTTCCCCCATCGAGCTCCAGGCGCCGGCCCCGAAGCCCCTCAACCGCGACAAGGAGCATAGTACGTGTAAAATAAATCTTAAAGCAGGTCATAATAAAGCCAATATTTTGATGAACATTTTATTATAGAAAACATCTTTATACATCATTGTCAAAGTCATAGTAAGCAATAAACTCTGTCCGATATACTGCCTCTTACGCTCAAACACTTCTCAAGACAACCACACAAAAATAACATTTTCACATTCACAATAACGTACACAATAAACAATAAATTACTAAAGTCGCCACTGGCTATCACTAGACAATGTTATTCAGCTTAGGAATTACCTGTGCCAGACAATATACCAATTCAAATCATTCTTACCACTTTCATTTCGAGACGTAAGCCAATTTTGAAAGGCCGTATCGAAATCAGAAGTGGAATCTACCTCAGTTTCCCCTCTGAAGATTATCACGCAGTTTGACACTTTATTCTGGCTATTATTAGACGATTTTATACAGCTTAGGATGGATCTGTGTGGGAATGAAAAGGGTATAAAGACTATCTCAATTAACCCTCGGACTTCCATATATCCTTCCTAATCTAGATGAATTGCATAGTGATTTTCAGTGGCTATTCTATCTATCTATATGCTCAGGCCCAATCCCCATTTTGGGGGTAGCCGACTCAAGACAGAGCAAGAACAGGGAAAACACAAAAACAACATAAAACAAAAAAATAAACACAGATAAAAAACACAAACTCACACACATCCAAGTCACCCAGGAGAAGACCCAGAGACCAGGGTTACCAAGGTCGCTCCAGCACTCCCCCGGCCCCTGACCACCCGGAGAGGTTCCGATCTCGGCAGGCAGACATGCAGCGGAGCCAAAGCCACAAGCCCTCCCACCACAATTCCAGGCACACCCTTCATATTAATCGTCTCCCCGGGCCAGGCGCCTGATGGACTATTATCTAGTCGAACTTGCGCCCGACCCCTTACTCCAAATGACCACGTGTTCACTCAACCATTCACAAGCATTCTCCATTCACTCCTGTCCACCACCACTTCCCCTGCCTGATCTATAGTCATTCCTCTATCATCCAAAGCCTTTCTTACACATTCTCTCCATCTCAATGGGGGTCTTCCTGCCCTTCTATCTCCCCTTGTACCTGACTCACATATTCTCTTTGTAAGCCTTTCATCTCCCATTCGTTCAACATGACCATACCAGCTCAGCACCTTTCTGTCCACTCTGGCTGACAAATGTTCCTGCTGCCCCACTCTCCTACGTATCTCTTCATTCCTCAATCTGTCTCTACGAGTAACTCCACACATACTCCTCAAGCAGCTCATCTCCATCACATCCAGCCCTCTTTTCTCCTTTTTCTTCAGAGCCCATGTCTCAGCCCCATACATCACTGTTGGCACAACAATTCCTTGATACAGTGCACTTTTTACTTTCACTCCGAGATTTCTCGTCTTCCACATACTTCCCATTGCTCCGAATACCTTCCTTCCTTCACACACTCTCTGTTTTACCTCCACTTCCATACCTCCACTCCTGCTTATCGTTCCTCCTAGATATTTAAAACACTCTACTTGTTCCAATATTTCCCCATCCAGCCTCACATCTAGATTCACCCTATGCTCTCCCCTATTACACACCATTACTTTACTTTTATTGACGTTCACCTTGTTTCCTTCTTCCACAAACCAAACTCTTTGAATACCCGCTGCAGTTTCTCATCAGAATCCGCCACCAATGCTGTGTCATCAGCGAACAGCAACTGATTCAACTCCCAATCTCTACCATTCTTTCCTACTAAACCCAATCCTCTTCCCATAGTTCTCATTTTCACCTCCCTCACCACACCATCCATAAACATATTAAACATATTTTCAGTGGCAATTTATACAAACAGAAAAAAATATATACAGTATAAATAGATAGATAGAGAGCAAAGGAACATTTATATAGTATTAACGCCTTCTGTACTGGCGACGTCTTTATGATATGACGGTTTTGTGCAGTTTAAGAAGGATCTGTCGTAGTAAAAAGGATACAGTTAGATAGTTCGAAGCCTGTTAACTGCTAGAGGCCATTTGCAAACTGAATAAAACTGGCTAATGATAACTAGAATAAACTGTCAAAATGCGGCATAATCCTAAAAGAAGTTAAACCCTTCAAATGCAGGTCTCCCTCACTATCCGATGCGTGTTTGTATTTGGGTTTTAGCTGGTCCAAGCACGCATCCCCATTTACCCCCTTAATTTTTAGGGCCTGCTATACAATTTTTCTATTTAAGATTGGGTTTTCAGGAACGTAACCCAATCTTAAATCGAGGGAGACCTGTATCAATAAGTGTCAGAACGTTCTCTCTCCTCCTCCCACACTCTCCCTTTCCACCTTGGAACCAGGTGGGGATTTTTGGCGCCAAAAATAAGCCAATAATTACAGGAATAACAAAAAAATGGGTGATAATTGAAGGGGGGGGGGGGGGGGGGAGAGGAGGGAACCTTGACAGATGTGGAGAAGTGATATGAAGTATGGAGGGAAACAAAATGTCTCAAGTGCTACTGGGGCCTTTTAAAAACATTTTTTTTAGGCCTAGGAGCTTAAGAGTCTCCCCGCAGTCGCCCAGTAAAGCCTCTTAAGAGCCTCCCCGCAGCTGCCGAGTTTACATGGAAGAGTCCATTGCAAAGGTGCATTAATTAATTAATAACACTATTAATTTTGTCAACAGCCTACTGAGCAGAAGCCCTCATAAGGCTGGGAAGAGTTTAAAATTGGTTATGTGTAAACAAATATAAAAAATACGGGTAAAATCAATAAAACTTGTACATTATAAAAAGAAAGAAAAGAAACATTAAAAAAACCAATAAAATATGATTAGAAGAAAGTATAAGATATTCGATCAGATGAAAGATTTTAATTTCTTTAAGGAAAGCAAATAAGTTGACAATATCAAAGGAAGGACTGTCAGACAGGATAGATTGAAGAGAAGGCTGAGAAAAATAACGCCGCCTCTGCCGAACATACAGTGGGCAGTCGACGAAAGTTCCGCACAGTAATGCTTGTGTCATAAGTAGCGCACCATGGAGGAGGAGCATGTGGAGTGGTCTTTCAGTGTCCATGTGTGTAGCGGGTATGACTAATACGTAGATGAGTGAGTACGACTTGATCCTTGCGCCTGTCCTGAAAAGAGGAAAGCCACACGGAAACCACATCTTTGATAGCACGAAGATGGATGGTAATGGGTTGTAAAGACTACTCACGTTGCCAGGTACAATAGATGATTTCTCGAACTATGGCTTTCATGTCAGACAGGCGCAAGAGAGGACCTGCTCCTGGACCGATACAGGCTGTTTTAGCGAGCCGATCCGCTCTCTCGTTACCCGCAATGCCCACATGGTCAGGTACCCAGCAAAACTGGATTTTCCAATTGGCCAAGGAAAGGTCATGTGTTCGGCGGAGAATAGTCGAAATAAGTGGATCTCTCATAGAAAGATCTTGTAATGCCATAATGGCACTATAAATAAAGTAGACGTGCCGTTTTGCCCAAAATCAAAACGGCATACCCAACTCTGCGATGGGTTACCATCATCACTACTAATACCATCATCAATCACAATCACCATCATCACTTCTACTTCCATCATCACTATAACTGCCACCATCACACCATTACTATGATCATCATCACTACTACAATTACAATCATCACTACTACTCTCACCATCATCACTACTACTGTCACCAGTCACTGCCATCTAAATCACTACTATACTGTAATCATTGATACTGGTTGATTGGTTGATACACCAATCAACCATCATTACTACTATCATCACCACCATCTTACAATCATCATTACTACAGTTAACATCATGACTGCGACTATAACCATCATCATTACTACTGTCATAAGTATTACCATCATGTATCCTAATATCACCATATTACTGCCATCCTCACTACAACTGCACCATCATCACTACTACTGCCATCATCACTATTACTATGATCTTCATCATCACAACTATTGTCATCACCACTACAACTTTCACCATCATCCCTACTACTCACCATCATCACTAATACTCACACCATCGTCACTACCATCATAACTACTGTCATCATTATCACTACAACTATCATCATTACTTATCACCATCATCACTACTATTATGACCATCATCACTACTACTAGTATTGTCACCATCATATCTACTACTGTCACCATCATATCTACTATTGTCATCATGATCGCTACTGTCATCATCATCAATAAAAATACAACCATCAATACTATTATCACCATCATAACTACATCACCATCAATCCCACTATTACTACCATCACTTCTAATGCCAACTAAACTAACTTAACCTAGCAAATACGGAGTGAGATGTTTTCGCCCCCAGAACGAATGCATGCTTAGTGTGCGAGCCCCTTCGGGGCTCACACACTTAGAACGCCATCATTGCTGGGTGGGGGACGGAGGTGGTGGGGGGGGGGGGAGGGTTGGTAAAACCATATTTTGGACCTAAAATCAAAACAATTGCATAAATTAAAAAAATATTTTTTGACCGACGTTCGCATTCACGCAACAAATGTTCGTGTGAAATTTGGTGAAAATCCGTCCAATGGTCTAGGAGGAGTTTCGAGACAGACGGACGACAACGACGACGACAGACATTTTTTTCCAGTGGTACCCACTATACGGGGGGGAGGGGGGGGGGCGATACCAAACTCTGCTTATGCAGAGTTGACTATCATTACTACTATCATCACCACCATCTTACAATCATCATTACTACTGTTAACATCATAACTACTACTATAACCATCATCATTACTACTGTCACAAGTATTACCATCATTTATCCTACTGTAACGCATCATCACTAATACTCAAACCATCGGCACTACCATCATCACTACTGTCATTATCACTACAACTATCATCATTACTTGTCACCATCATCACTACTACTAGTATTGTCACCATCATGTATCCTACTATCACCATCATCACTATTACTGTCATAATCATCACTACAAGCATCATCACTACTATTATCACCATCATCACTACTATCACCATCAATCCCACTATTACTACCATCACTTCTAATGCCAACTAAAGTAACTTAACCTAGTAAATGCGTAGCGAGATGTTTTGGCACTCCGAACGAATGCGTTCTTAGTGTGTGCATGTGTGTGTGTGTGTGTGTGTGTGGGGGGGGGGGATGCTTGGTAAAACCATATTTTGGACCTAAAATCATAACTATTGCATAAATTCAGAAAATCTGTTTTGACTGACGTTCGTATTCACCCAACAAATATTTGTGTGAAATTTTTGAAAATCCGTCCAAAGGTCTAGGAGTTCCGAGACAGACGGACAACGACAACAACGACAACGACGACAGACATTTTTTTCCGTGGTACCCACTATACGGGGGGGCGATACCAAACTCTGCTTACCCAGAGTTGATAACCACCTGAGGGGTGTTGACTGGAAAGGAAGGGACCATATCAACTGCCCCCCAAAATGCACGCAATTCAGCAGTAAAAACAGATGAATATGGGGATAAAGCCAAGCTAAAATTAGAAGCCTCTGAAACTGCAGCACAACCAACTTTCCCATCCCATGATCCCTTTTAGACCCATCAGTATATATGACACGGGCAGGGGCATGAATTAGCATATGCTGAAGGGCGACACACCTCTGAACAGCAGGGAGCGAGGACTTAGAACCTTGAGCAAGAAATGTACAAACCATAGGTGATGATAAATGCCAATACGGGATGGAGGGGTCAGCCGCCTGTAGAAGGGGCATGGGTAAATCATAGTGCGTAAAGAGTCTGTGGGCCAAAACTGGAAACGACAGTAACAATGCCAGAGGGAACTCATTCTCGCCCACCTTTTCAAATAAGTTGCTCGCAGGTAAATCAGTAGACAGCAATTGCAGGCCAGAATTCATGATTACACGCTCTCGATGGAGGGGGAGAGGAAGCTGGCCACTTTCTACGAGAAGGCTCGTAATGCGAGACGACTTGAAAGCTCCAGTGCAAAGCCTGATACCAAGATGATGGACAGGATCCAAGGTTTTGAGCGTGGTCTGGGAAGCTGTGCCATAAATAGCACACCCATAATCTAAGACGGACAAAACCGTGTCCGTATATAACATAAGGAGGGTCCCAGGTAACATGGTGACATTTCATCAAGACGTTAAGACGTCTCAGGCACCGCACCTTAAGGTCTTTTACATGAGCAAACCAGTTAAGATGTGTGTCAAGGATTTTTCCCAAGAACTTAACCTGATCAGAAAATAGTAGCCGATGTCCATTCATTGAGAGGGAGACAGTCTTACCATGCAGGTGACGTTTGTCACGATAAAAGAGAATCGCCTTGGTTTTCTCGCTGGAAAAGGTAAACCCCGTAGAAGATGCCCAATGGGTAACGTCCCTCAAGACAGTATTAAGGCATCGCTGTATATGAGATAAACTGGGTGAGGTATAGTAAACAGCGAAATCGTCCACATAAAGGCTGTGGGAGACTTGAGGAGGGAGGCAGGACACCACCCCATTGATGGCAATGGCAAACAGCGTGCTACCAAGAACGCTCCCCTGAGGGATGCCCATCTGAAGAGAGTGAGAGCGAGACAGGGTTCCATTGACAATCACTTGGAAAATCCTATCAGAGAGGAAACCCTGCAAAAATCGGAGAAGAGGGCTACGCATGCCAGACTCATATAAGATTCGTAGAATTCGATAGCGCCATGTCATGTCATATGCCTTAGTGATGTCAAATAAAATAGCCACAGTGGGGTGACCCAACACGAACCCTAGCCGGACTTGATCCTCCAAACAGGCCAAAGAATGAAGCGTGGAGCGTTGAGGGCGGGACCCAGACTGTGATTGGGAGATGAGATTATGGCTCAAAGCAAAGTATAAGAGCCAAGGATGCATCATCTCAAATAATTTGCTTATGCAGGATGTCAATGAAATTGGGCGGGAGTTGGTGCATAAACTAGGGTCCTTGCCTGGTTTTGGAATGGGGACTGTATAAGCATGCCTCCAATCAGGAGGGAAGTACCCATGCCGCCATATTTGGTTAAAAACACCAGATAAAAAAGTAAGAGCCTCATCGTCTAGGCGTTGAAGCATACTATAAGAAATTACATTTGGGCCAGGGGTAGCATCCTTGCAATCCCGCAAGGCGTCCTTGAGGACATCGACGGTAAAAGAATTGTAAGGGGAGGACATGCCCCCTCTAAAGTCCAAGGAGCGTGCTTCAGAACGACGTTTCTGAGAAACAAATGCTCGGGATAAATTAGCGTCACTACCAACATCCGCCAGAAGACTAGCATGAGCCATCGATATGGAATAATTGTCATACAATAGAGAGGGAGAAGCAGGATCAAAAACCGAATGAATAGGAGATCGGTTGTTTTTACCAGTAATCTTGTGAAATTTCTTCCAAACTAAAGACAGAGAAGTACGGGGGGTCAATCCTGAGACATACGATTGCCACGACTGTTTCTTCTGTGAGATAACAGTAAGTTTGAAAACTGCACACAGTTTCTTATAGTAGGGTTTCACAACGCTGATAAAATACATAGCAGTAACAAACTTCACCCAAGCACGCAACGTCGCAGCATTCGCCAGCGATGCTCGAGCCACCCGTAGGTGACGGGTGGACTGAGCAAGGCAACGCTCTAAATAATGTTTTAACCGAACCAGATTGGACAGTTCAGGGGACCACCATGGGATTCGTCGAGGGTGAGGGTTACTGGATGTCCGAGGGATAGTGCTATCAGCAACGGAACTAATAAAATCTTTGAAAAACTTATAATTATCATGTGGAGAGTCATCATCACGAAAAACACCAATGTCAGCTGAAAGAGAACTAAAAGAGTCCCAATCAGCTTTTAGCAAGGTTATACCTGGCTAACTGACTTGACACATTAGGGGATATGGAAGTCAATAGGATAGGGTGATGGTCACTAGTAAAACGGTCAACAACAACAGACCAAGTAAAAAGGGATGCCGCCTCAGCCGATGCCAAAGTAAGATCAACTGCAGAGGAAGTAGAGTGAAGTAAAGACAAAAAAAGTGTGGTGACCTTCATTAAGACAGCATAGGGGAGAGTTTAAAAGCAGATGCTCAATGAGACATCCTGGTGCATCAGCAGAACAACCCCATACCGGAGAGTAGGAGTTAAAATCACCTAAAATTAAAAATGGAGGAGAAAGACATCGTAAAAGATGGGGCAACCTAGACATGTTATAATTACAACTAGGTTGATTATACACAGTACAGATGGTAAAGGGCTGTACTATTAGGAAGGGATATCCTAACAGCAACAGCTTGGAATGGGGGATCTAGCAATGGAACCGGTTTAAAAGCACAAGAGCGATGTCAAAGGATGGCCGTCCGAAGATGACCATCACGCACAGGTGACTCTGCTGCAACATAATAAGCACCTCTTGAGTCTAGGGACAAGGCCTACATGCATGCTGGAGGCACACACATAGAGAAGTATACAAGTGAAATAATCGTTGAATATCGCCAAAGCGACGCCTAGTGGCGAATCCGTTCATGTTCCACTGAAGTATACTATGATGTTTCCTGAGTAATCACTGATTTTAAATCTGTGGTTTTGGGCCCGCTGGATACAGGCAACATTGGGGAGCGGTACAGGCAGAGGGTGAGGGGTAGGACGACCAGGCACGTCCACAGGAACGTCGTGTATCACACACTGGGAAGACGGGACCGGGAGCACAGGTAATTGATCGGAGGAATAAGAAATCTCACGTTGAATCCTTTCCACCAATTCTGTTGGTTGTACAGCCAGGTGACCTATACAATTATCACATATACAATGGGCATCATGAGAGCCTGCAAAGTCAGAAGGAAGGTGGCAAGAGGCAATAAAGTGATCAACCTTTACACGTAAGTCACTCACATTATCATTAATATCATGGCCAACATAGTTAAAGAAGCATTAATTACAGCCACACTGGGAAACATGTTTAGCAGGAGGCGGAGAGGTATCCAATTCCATAAGTGGACCATCGATGTCTGCAAGTTGGGCCTCTATATCATCATGGGAAGGAGCCAGAGGAGCCGATGATACCTGAGGAGATGTCAGAATACGAGGTCTCCTCCTGTCCTGACCCAGCACATGCTTTGGAGATAAGGCAGACCCACCCGGAGGAGGAGAGTCAGAACCTTTCCTCTTCTTAGGTGTAGGATCCAAGGGAGGAGATCTGTCCTTACTGCACATGGAAGAAACAACAGTTCGGGCCAGATTAACACTGGAATTACTCTTAGTAGTCAACATAGATGAGGAGGTCAAAGCAGTATTAGGGGTGCAAGTAGGAAGACACTGAACAGCTTCTCCTGTAACCTCAGGAGGAAGATCCGTCTCTGGCAGTAGGTTCTGGGGTGGCGAAAAGCGATTTGTTGGAGGAGGGCGAGTCACCGAGATTGGAGGATGCGTGAGAGCAGGTCGCAAACCAGACCTAGCCACCCTAGCATATGTCAATGAAGGTTACGGACCCTGGTCCTTCAAATGGAAGATGGCCGCTCTGTGAGAGAAGCCCCGACTCAGTTTCAAATCAAGGATAGCACTATGATAATGAAAATGAGGGCAAGTGTTGGAAAAGACAGCATGGGGATCACCACAATTATTGAGGCAAGTACGGGAGGATGCATTGCAAGCCTCCTAAAGGTGATCTGAACCTCCACACAGGGCATAATTTTGGATTCTCTTGGCAATACTTGGCCGGGTGACCAAACTTCCAGCAACTCTGGCATTGTCTAGGGCGGGGGACATGTTTTCGTACAGCCAGCCGTCAGCCCGCTAATCTAACAAAAGGGGGCAAGTCATGTCCCTCGAAAGTCAGTTTAGCAATACGGAAGGGGCCCATCACGCTGGGAGCCGCGCAGAGACAGGGACGTCTCAACCCTCAGTGCTGGAGTATCAGATGGTCCCATGTTCTCCAGGATGTGAGATGCAGAGTCCTCAAATGGCGTATCAATACGAATCTCATGAGGGATAACAACTGTCCCAACACAGTTATTAAGAGTCTTGTGCTTTGTGATGGAAACTTGGGACGGTGGATCGACCAACCACTCCTGAAGAGAACGAGACTGAGCTTTAGTCCGAGCTTCAAGGAGGCGAAAGCCACCCGTACCCGTACGGATTTCAACATCACCGATGTCAGGGCGTAGTATGGAGTCAAGATCAAGGTCATCACCTACGTCATAATTAATATTAACAAATTTAGGCCACTTATTGGAGCCAAAAATAGTTTGAAATAGCTGGACAGAATTTGGTGGGGCAGCACGACGTGGACGAGAAGGTTTGGATTTGGGAGGGACATATGGCTCCAATGTAACAGGGCCATCAGAACTAGATGAAGAATGTAAGCTTGGCTTGGGAGAGGGATGAGTCTCTGCTACTATTGTAGCCGAGGAGGACACTGAAAGCCCCTCGGCAGGGTGGGAAGGATCCAGGGAAACGTCCGAATTCGCGTCAGAGGTCGAAGCCAGTGTCAAAGTCAGAACCAGGGCATGAGCTTCACTAACACCAACCATAAATACCAAGCCATGCTGTTCCAAGTGTGTACTAATCAGACCAGGTGGAGAGAAGGTATTTCGGGAGGAATACCAGTAGGCCAACCTTTACAAATCATAGAGCCCTAAACTTTCACTAACGACACAAGTGGGGACAGACTCCCAAGTGTCAGCTTCCTATCCTACCCCTTGGAAGGGGATGGCATTAAAATGTAAAGAGAGACTCAAGTGTAAGCATAACCCACTTGATGAGACTGAGGGCATGAAACGATGCAAACGTCTCCAGTCTTTACATAATTATGGGCTACCGGTCAGAAAGCCAAGAGTCCCACCTCCAAGGAGCGGCACCCCTGGATCCGGAGCTGCACCACGGAGATGGTCCCGTCTATAAAAAAAAAATATAGGAATCGTAACATCAGTCAATTTACCGAAACACAGGTTCTAAAACTCTTGGGCGAGCCGACATGTCACCACTGTCACCACAATTGGTTCCGGGCCAAAGCTCCAATCCCAGCAAAGACCAGCTCACTCACCCTGCCGAACATAATTTGAACAAAGAGGAAAAGTCCACAAAGTTAAACCAAAAGGGACAGAATAATAACAGAAGGGGAAAACATAGAAAGAGGAAATAAAAACTACACAAAATTAGTCAAGCCGACAACGAAAGCTCGAGAGGAGAAGGTAAGAAGCATCCCCCAGGCATCTGGTGTTGGGAGTGAAATATATAAATTAGATTATTATAATTATACGAGGCAGGCTTGCGTGTGCTTGATTGTGGCACTCGCCGGGACACTTTGCTACCGAAAAATTTAAAATTTTAGCTTAAAAGGGGGATCTCAGGGAAATTCTAAACAGGGTGTCAAACGAACTCCAAGTCCATAATTTTTAGGCTTTATTATTGTACATGTTAAGATGAAATTATGGTTTATAGTTCAAATTATGTCTTTGGAAGTGAAAACATGGCCAACACAATGCTATTTCATGCAAATGTTCTTGTATTCCTTCTCATATTGTCTTTGTAAGTGATAACATTACCAAACCAATGTTATTTCTTTTTAATTTTCTTGTATTCCTTCTCATATACATTCAAGTCTTCAAACAAAATTGCTTGGGCTTGTTACTCTGATTCTTAACTTGAAGGGGGTTTGGGAAGTTGTATTTTTGTCCAGGGATTGCTGCTATTTGCCCTCCTGCTGTCATCATCATATATGTTGCCAACAGGAGGAAATAACACCTATAGTACAGTCGCACTAATAAGTGATGGCTCGGCACCAAGTATAATTTGATCAATAATTGGTATCATCATTATCTAAGCTTTATTTCTTCATATCAAGTGAAATATACAAACATGTTCCTACACTTACCCACATTATTCAACATCTGACAGACATTATTACAGCACAGAGCAAGCCAAACGTAATGACAACTGGGAAATAACTTATTTGCGCTACTGTACATTCATTATAGCTAGGCCAAAAATCCTGAATCCCTAACCTCTGTAACTAATAAAGGACTAGAGCAAATGGGATGTACATTTCCATACCTATTCCCTGGCTGACCCTCCCCAAATGGTAGAAATACTAGCTGGATTACTGTAACTCAGGCTAGAATATAATTATGGGCTATCAATTTTCACACCTATTCCCTAGCTGACCCTCCCCAAATGGAAGAAATATTAGCTGGATTACTGTAACTCAAAAAGGGGTAGAACAAATGGGCTATCAATTTTCACACCTATTCCCTGGCTGACCCTCCCCAAACGGTAGAAATATTTCGCGTTCTGGTATGTGTTGAGAGAGCGAGAGAGATTGAGAGAGAGATAGAGTTACAAGGAGTTACAAGGAATAGTTGGTATCTCAGAGACCTTGCGGTCCATACCGAGGAGATACTCGAAGTGGAAGGCGAGAAAGACTGTTTAGTGCACTACACTCTTTACAGAGTGTGCAAAATACTATCTACTCTCTTCTTGAACTGCTCTACTGAAGAACTGTTTACAACTTCGGAGGGAACTTTGTTCCAGGTAAAACAGAGAGAGAGAGAGAGATAGGTAGATATAGATAGATAGATAGATATAGATGCCTAAACCTAACCTGACCTGGCCTGGCTGTATTTCCCCCAACACCTTCCCTCATAATATAATTAACTCGTGAGTCAATGTTGATCCCGTCTAGCTGAGAGGTCGAGGGGGACGTGGAGGGGGGAGAGGGGAGGAGTGGGAGGGGAGGGGATGGGGGAAGTGGGTAGGGAAGTGGGGAGGGGTATGAGGGGGAGGGGAGGGGGGGAGGGCTAGGAATCAAGTGGAGGAGGAGTGGGAGAGGAGGGAGGAGGAGTGAGGGGGGGGAGGAGGGGGGGAAGTGGGTAGGGAGGTGGGGAGGGGGGCAGAAGGAGGGATGGAGGAGTACAAAGGAAATCAAGCAACAACAGATCTAGTGACCCTTCTAGGCTGCTTGTCCTCCAAAACACTGAGGATCAAGTGTCCAAACAGTGGTTTAGAGTGGGTAAGGGAACATTGGAAAGGGAACTACTGCCCTGCCACTAACGTGGCGGGACTAGGAAGTTAGTAGGGGACATATGGGTTAGTAACTGAGGGGAGGATAAAGTTATTCATTTACAAACGCAGT
>CM064511.1:1144128-1214128 GCA_032716605.1 Paralithodes platypus
TTCAGAAACATACAACACAATATATTATCAACACATACACATTCTCTCTTATTATCTCTCCCTCTTTCACAAACATATACGACAAACACACACACACACACCTATTCCCCCATACACATACAAATACACACACATATACACTCATTCAAACGCATACACCTTCACACCCACACATTCCCATACAATCACCTATACACATACAAACACACCTATTTCCCCATACACATACAAATACACACACACACACACACACACACACACACACATTCAAACACATACACCTTCACACCCACACATTCCCATACAAACACCTACACACATACAAACACATACACACAAATACACACACCTCCCCGTGGCGTAACTGATAGCACGTCTGGCTCACAACCAGAAGGTCCCGGGTTCGAGACCCGGGCGGGGTAGAGACATTTGGGCAAGTCTCCTAACGGTGTAGCCTCTGTTCACCTAGCAGTAAAAATAGGAACCTGGTATAAGTGGACGAAGTTGTGACGTCCAATCTGGGGTTGGTGATCGGTTACAAGGTGAGATAATAATAATAATAATAATAATAATAGTTCTTAAAGCTAGCGCATGCTAAGCCAGCTAAGGATAGCCCAATAAGGCCGATTAGGCGTATTTCCATTGGGGTCCTGTACTACTAGCCCATCGCCTTGCTCATGAGGGATGGTAACGACTCAGTGCTTGTGAAAAATCTTTAATGCGCCGAGCGTGGGCGCGATCCCGGGCCTTCTGGGTGCAAGTCCGAGACGGTAGTCACTACACCAGCGCGGTCGTTGATGGGTATCGTACTGGTCAACCTAAGCTACTGGTCAACCCAGGACCCACAGTGTGTGGGTCCTGGGTCAACCTAAGCCTTCGGATGAGACCGTAGTGAGAATGGTACCGTACAGATTAACCCTAAGCCTTCGTTTCCAGATGTCGCCAATTGGCTTAAATACAGACTACACACACATCCACAACCATTCCAACGATACATACACACTTAACATGCATTTCACGCAATACATTCCCAGTTAAGGAGGCGTGATAATAATGAGCTTAGCTCGCATTGCGTGGATTCCCCTTGACGAACAAGCAAGTGAATACATACAAACACCTACACCACCCACCCACCCACCCACATCAAAACACAAAAACCTACACCCCCACCCCCATACAAACACCTAACCACCCACCCACCCACCCACACACATCAAAACACAAAAACCTACACCCCCACCCCCATACAAACACCTACACCACCCACACACAACCATACAGACAAAAACCTACACCCCCGCCCCCATACAAACACCTAACCACCCACACACAACCATACAGACAAACACCTAACCACCCACACACAACCATACAGACAAACACCTACACACCCACCACCCACACCATCAAAACACAAAACCTACACTCCAACCCTCATACAAACACCTAACCACCCACACACAACCATACAGACAAACACCTAACCACCCACACACAACCATACAGACAAACACCTACACCACCCACCCACCCACACACATCAAAACACAAAAACCTACACCCCCACCCCCATACAAACACCTAACCACCCACACACAACCATACAGACAAACACCTACACCACCCACCCACCCACACACATCAAAACACAAAAACCTACACCCCCACCCCCATACAAACACCTAACCACCCACACACAACCATACAGACAAACACCTACACACCTACCTACACACCTACCCACCCACATACACACCCACACACACAGAGCATAGATACATTTGAATAGTCTGCCCACATCGTGAACCTCAAACAGGAACTAATGTGTTGTATCAGAAGTTTACAATACTATAGTTAAGTCTCATCTATGAAGGGGTTACAACTTGCTTTGTATGGACCCCCTTCTCCCTCATGTTTAGCATATTAGTTTTGAGGTTTTTAGACGTTCGTTTCGTTTGTTTGGCGATTTTTAGACCTTTCGCCTCATAAGTGTATCAATATTAAGACCTTTCGTGCCCTTTATGCGTTTATTTTTTCTTGGCGAGCGAGAGCGAGCTTCTAATCTTAGAAATGTTTCTACTGAAAAATTTACAAATTTATCTTGAAAGAAGGACTTGGGGTGTTTTTTTAAGCTTGATGGAAGTCTAGCGAGGAAACTCAAAAATAAATATATAAATAAATATATAGACCAAAAACCAAGCAGTACCCCCTTAAGTTAGAGAATGTAGAGTCGTGTCACGTAAACTCTCTCTCTCTCTCTATATATATATATATATATATATATATATATAGAGAGAGAGAGAGCACTACACCCCTGACTTCCCATAACTCACAACAACTCCCCCCCCCCCCCCCCCAACAGTAGCAGGCAGCCAGTAGGTAAGATATACTACTATGCCACACATGACAATGCCCCCAGCAGGATTAATACTCTACCCTCCTTATCAATGGTGATGGGCTGGTCTATCAGAGTGAGAACTGAGTGATCTCTGCCATACCCATAGCTTACTCTGACTGTTCCTTTTACTTACAGTATATATTTTCTAGATCTCAAGTGACGGCGTCTCTTCCGTGGATTGACCTCCCAGTCTACCTAGATTGGAAGCCAAAGCGTCACATTTTTCCTTTGCCCCTCAACTTTCTCTTCATAATTGCTGAGGGGCACAGGGCCCTGGGTGGGGCTTTGGTTTCCCGGGCATTTCCGCACCCTCCTCAGCTTCCCGCCATGGAGTGGCTTCGGTCACCCAGGCTTTATTGTGGTCGGCAGGGAGGGTTCTGTGGGGGCGCTCAGTTATGGCCTTGGCCTTGCTCGGGGCCTTGGGGCTGTTCGGCCAGGCAGCTTGGGGAACAACAACAACAACAACAACAACCCTCTTTATCAACTAATGGCTGCAAAGTAAAAGATGGATTTATGAATATATAAGGATAATGCAGAGAGATAATTTACTCTTTTTGTATTTTTGTCTTCTATATTCTATCTACTCCCTCTCGGGCAAAGGCTGAGAGCCTGTACATTCAACCGTTATTGAACGGTGAAGCCTGTGAGGTCTCGTTCCAGTCTAGGGGATGAGACATGTGAATCACTTTTAGCTGCAACCAGCCCCTACCATCTTGCCTTCACAGGATGCATGGGGATTAGTTGTTCACTCACGGCTCAAGGCAGCCCCATCTCTGAAGCTGCCTCGGCCCAGTGCTTCACTGTCTCATCCCCTAGACTCGGACCCTCACTCTCAGAATGCCACCTATTGAGCAATTAACTCACTAGGCATTGTCCCCGTGCAGCATATTTTTGAAAATGGGAATATTCATACAGTGCTATTTAAGCAGGGAACAATGAGGGCATTTATTTGGCATTTCGGTGGGCATTGTGATAATGCACTGATACTAGGTACAGCACAATCCTAATAATACCTTCCCATTGACATATCGGGATGTATGCTTCCATGCCCGAGAGGATTACCTCGGTAATGCAATCAGCACTCTTCGAGGGTCCCCGGCCATGGAAGCAAAAGTCATTCCATGGCAATTCAAAGAAGTACTGCCGGAGAGCCCCCCATGCAGTCGGCAGCGCCAAAGTGCCACAAGCGTCGCCGGTTGGTAGGATCGGGTGGCTGTACTTGAGAGATAGGATTATTATATATATATATATATATTGTATAATATTGTTATAACAGCAGAACAGATTCATGGTTCCACTCTAACTTGCCTGGTTTTCGGTCTGCCTCTTTTCCACTCTCTCCAGCGAACAATTTATATTCTATATGTATTTGTTGTATGCCCCAGACGGACTCCAATATTGTTCTTTTCCACTCTCTCCAGCGAACAATTTATATACTATATGTATTTTTTGTATGCCCCAGAATGACTCCAATATTGTTCTCACTTTCTTTTCGGTGTTTGCTCTCTCTCTCTCTCTCTCTCTCTCTCTCTCTCCTCACACATATTTTTCCCATTACAAGAATGATTGACAGAGGCGGAACAGAGATTGATGGCTAAGTGATTAGAGAGAGAGAGAGAGAGAGAGAGAGAGAGAGAGAGAGAGAGAGAGAGAGAGAGAGAGAGGATAGAGAGAACAAAACAAATATATATATATATATTTATACTGTAAACAGTATATGTGTATAATGTATATATAATATACATATATATATATATATATATATATATATATATATATATATATAAGGAGAGAGAGAGAGAGAGAGTGTGTGAGGAGAGAGAATACAAAATGAAAACAAGGTATCGAACATATATTGAACTCTGAAGAGAGAGAGAGAGAGAGAGAGAGAGAGAGAGAGAGAGAGAGAGAGAGAGAGCGAAAGCTAGAGAGAGAGAGAGAGAGAGAGAGAGAGAGAGAGTAAATGGGTGTAATAGAGTGAAATATAATATAGAGTAGGACACTAACTAATAAAATAGGAATATTGGATGGGTGTGTCGCCTCATGTTTTTGTCAATATTAAGACCTTTCGCGCCCTTTAGGTGTCGATATTTTCCTGGCGAGCGATAGCGAGCCTCTAATTTTAGAAGGAACAGGCCTTTGGCCGGGACATTTTTCTAGCGAAAAATTTAAATTTATCTTGAAAGGGGGTCTAGGGGGGGGGGGGGGGGGTTCTAAGCTTGATGGAGGTCTAGCGAGGAAACTAAAAAAAATAAATTAATAGACAAAAAAAAAAAAAAAAAAAGAAAAAAAAAAAAAAAAAAAAAAAAAAAATGTGGGGATTGGGCCAGAGTAATTAAATATAAATATAGCCCAAACCAAGCAGTTCCCCCTTAACAATGTCAGAGATTCGTCTTGGGGTTACCTTATATAATATTATACTGTAGTTAAGGGGGTCACCGGATTTTGTTCTCTCCTTTTCTCTCTTTCTCTGGCTTGTATCCATTCGGCCCCATTCAGCCAACTGTTTTAAGAAGTTTATCCCCATCCAGGTGTAGATTTCTTCCTGGCGAGCGATACCGAGCTAGCATTGTATGGAGAAATCCGGCTTCGCCGGAGAAATTTTTCTATCGAAAAATTTACAAATTTAGCTTGCTGTCAAAAAAAAAAAATATATATGCTGGCTCGCTACCGCTCGCCAGGAAAATATTGACTCCTGGATGGGGGTAAACGTCATAAAACAATAGGCTGAATGGGGCCGAATGGATAAAAGCCAAAGAGAGAGGGAGAGAAAGAGAAAAAAACGAGGTGGGTTCCCTTAGCCCTACCTAACACAAATCAGAGCTAAAGTCTCTTCATTCTAGGTTGGGCAGAAATCGTAACCTCTGTAACTCAAAAAGGGCTAGAGCAAAAACAAAAAATAATGGGGCGAAAGGACTCAAAATCGCCAAACTAATGGAACGAGCGTCTGGAAATCTCAAAACTAACATGCTAAACATGAGGGAGAAGGGGGTCCAGAAAAAGCGAGTAGTTCCCCCTTAAGCATCCCGCATACATACTGTATATCCTACTAACCCTGTACACATACATACTGTATATCCTACTAACCCTGTACACATACATACTGTATATCCTACTAACCCTGTACACATACATACTGTATATCCTACTAACCCTGTTCACATACATACTGTATATCCTACTAACCCTGTACACATACATACTGTATATCCTACTTACCCTGTACACATACATACTGTATATCCTACTAACCCTGTACACATACATACTGTATATCCTACTTACCCTGTACACATACATACTGTATATCCTACTAACCCTGTACACATACATACTGTAATATCCTACTAACCCTGTACACATACATACTGTATATCCTACTTACCCTGTACACATACATACTGTATATCCTACTTACCCTGTACACATACATACTGTATATCCTACTTACCCTGTACACATACATACTGTATATCCTACTTACCCTGTACACATACATACTGTATATCCTACTTACCCTGTACACATACATACTGTATATCCTACTTACCCTGTACACATACATACTGTATATCCTACTTACCCTGTACACATACATACTGTATATCCTACTAACCCTGTACACATACATACTGTATATCCTACTTACCCTGTACACATACATACTGTATATCCTACTTACCCTGTACACATACATACTGTATATCCTACTTACCCTGTACACATACATACTGTATATCCTACTAACCCTGTACACATACATACTGTATATCCTACTTACCCTGTACACATACATACTGTATATCCTACTTACCCTGTACACATACATACTGTATATCCTACTTACCCTGTACACATACATACTGTATATCCTACTTACCCTGTACACATACATACTGTATATCCTACTAACCCTGTACACATACATACTGTATATCCTACTAACCCTGTACACATACATACTGTATATCCTACTAACCCTGTACACATACATACTGTATATCCTACTAACCCTGTACACATACATACTGTATATCCTACTTACCCTGTACACATACATACTGTATATCCTACTTACCCTGTACACATACATACTGTATATCCTACTAACCCTGTACACATACATACTGTATATCCTACTTACCCTGTACACATACATACTGTATCCTACTAACCCTGTACACATACATACTGTATATCCTACTTACCCTGTACACATACATACTGTATATCCTACTAACCCTGTACACATACATACTGTATATCCTACTAACACTGTACACATACATACTGTATATCCTACTAACCCTGTACACATACATACTGTATATCCTACTAACCCTGTACACATACATACTGTATATCCTACTAACCCTGTACACATACATACTGTATATCCTACTTACCCTGTACACATACATACTGTATATCCTACTTACCCTGTACACATACATACTGTATATCCTACTAACCCTGTACACATACATACTGTATATATCCTACTTACCCTGTACACATACATACTGTATATCCTACTAACCCTGTACACATACATACTGTATATCCTACTTACCCTGTACACATACATACTGTATATCCTACTAACCCTGTACACATACATACTGTATATCCTACTAACACTGTACACATACATACTGTATATCCTACTAACCCTGTACACATACATACTGTATATCCTACTAACCCTGTACACATACATACTGTATATCCTACTTACCCTGTACACATACATACTGTATATCCTACTTACCCTGTACACATACATACTGTATATCCTACTTACCCTGTACACATACATACTGTATATCCTACTTACCCTGTACACATATGTACTGTATATCCTACTTACCCTGTACACATACATACTGTATATCCTACTTACCCTGTACACATACATACTGTATATCCTACTAACCCTGTACACATACATACTGTATATCCTACTAACCCTGTACACATACATACTGTATATCCTACTAACCCTGTACACATACATACTGTATATCCTACTTACCCTGTACACATACATACTGTATATCCTACTAACCCTGTACACATACATACTGTATATCCTACTAACACTGTACACATACATACTGTATATCCTACTAACCCTGTACACATACATACTGTATATCCTACTAACCCTGTACACATACATACTGTATATCCTACTTACCCTGTACACATACATACTGTATATCCTACTTACCCTGTACACATACATACTGTATATCCTACTTACCCTGTACACATACATACTGTATATCCTACTTACCCTGTACACATACATACTGTATATCCTACTAACCCTGTACACATACATACTGTATATCCTACTTACCCTGTACACATACATACTGTATATCCTACTAACACTGTACACATACATACTGTATATCCTACTAACCCTGTACACATACATACTGTATATCCTACTAACCCTGTACACATACATACTGTATATCCTACTTACCCTGTACACATACATACTGTATATCCTACTTACCCTGTACACATACATACTGTATATCCTACTTACCCTGTACACATATGTACTGTATATCCTACTTACCCTGTACACATATGTTTTCATTATAGCTAGAAATCTGCAGCTAACTGCCTGAATGTACCGACATTTAGTTAACCCTTTGAGTACCAGCGACGTGTGTTATATTATATTCTAGCTATATTTAGACGATATTATGCGGCTTGGGAAGGATCTGTGGTACTTAGAAGGGTTGGTTGAGATAGTTTGAAATCATATTATTGCTAGAGGTCCTTCGTAAGCTGAATAGAATCGTCTTATAATTACCAGAATATTATGAAAATGACGTCACTGGTACAATATGGGTTATTTCCAGAGTTTCAAACTTGTGGAACTTACTTCTTAATAGTACAAGATAATGTGTGTGTGTGTGTGTGTGTGTGTGTGTGTGTGTGTGTGTGTGATATTTATAGGGTGTACTGTATATTTTGTGTGTTTCATCAATCTTGATATTCTTGTAGGCATCAGTAATGGTTCCCGGACATCTCAACAAGTAGACCATATCAACCAGTGTCAAATCAACCAAGACTAAACAAACCAGTGCCAAAATATAGTACTAACCTAACCATTTCAACAAGTAGCTCTCAACCAGTGCCAAATCAACCAAGACTAACCAAACCAGCACCAAAATATAGTGCTAACCTAACCTAACCTAACCTAACAGAACTGTATTGGTTGATTTGGTACTGGTTGAGAGCTACTGGTTGAAATGGTCTACTGGTTGAGTTGTCCGGTCACCATCAGTAACATACGGATTGAATCACTACTTATACGTGTGCAGAATATTTAAAGAATAAAACCTCAAAAATATCTTCAGAATTTCCAGCTTGTACTTTCATTTTAAGGGAGCCCACCTCGCTTTTTTGCTCTTTCTCTCCCTCTCTCTTTGGCTTGTACCCATTCGGCCCCATTCAGCCTACTGTTTTAAGACGTTTACCCAATCCAGGTGTCAATATTTTCCGCGAGCCAGCATATATCTATTTTTGTTTTGACAGCAAGCTAAATTTGTAAATTTTTTGATAGAAAAATGTCTCCGGCGAAGCCGGATTTCTCCGTACAATGCTGGCTCGCTATCGCTCCCCAGGAAGAAATTGACACCTGGATTGGGATAAACGTCTTAAAACAGTTGGCTGAATGGGGCCGAATGGATACAAGACAGGGAAATGGAGAAAAGGAGAGAAAGATAAAAAATAGCATGTGACCCCCTTTAAAATTCAATGTGAGTGGCTGGTGAGATTTATGATGCTGTCTGAAAAACTGTGAGAGGGTGGGGCAACAACTGAAATATTACCCTGAACACATACACACACACACCTACACACCCCTACACACACATACATCTACACACACACACAAACACCTACACACACACACCTACACCTACACACACACACACACATATACCTACACACACACACCTACAAATACCTACGCACACACACACACACCTGCACCTACACACACACCTACACACACACATTGTGAGGGTTGGACAACAGGGGGGTGTAGGAGAGCTAGGACCTGTCTCCCTACTGAAATATAAACCTGGACACATACACACTCACACATACATACACACACTTTAACATGCACACCTACACACACACACACACACACACACACACACACACTGTGAGGGTTGGACAACAGGGGGGTGTAGGAGAGCTAGTCCATGTCTCCCTCCTGAAATATTAACCTGGACACATACACACCCACACACATACATACATAACACATACACTCATACATACACAACAAGCACAACACATACACCCATACATGCACGCACACAGGCCGACGCACACACACAATATATATATATATATATATATATATATATATATATATATATATATATATATATATATATAAAATGGGCAGTTTTTGTAAGTGTCTGTCTGTTTGTTTGTTCACGAACTACTCCCTCAGTTTTCAAGATGGAGAGCCCATACTTGGCATGCATATTAAGGGGGTGCCAAGATAGACAGCCCATACTTCGATTTTATCCCGGGCAGTGCCGTGTACCTCAGCTAATAATGTATACATAGCATATGGAGTTGTGGATTCACCCAACAAAAGTATATGGCGTTGTTGATACCTGTGCAGAAGGACGAAGCTGCGGATCTTTAAGTCACTGGTGCTCCCTATCCTAATATATGGATGTGAGACATGGACACTTAACAGTGAGTTGAAGAGACGTATCAACTCATTTGGTACTAAATGTCTTCACAGGATCATGGTCTATCACTGGAATTATTACGTCTCAAACCAGCAACTACTTCATGATTCTGATTAAAGATATATTAATTGCATGCTTAGTGAACGCCAACTTTGGCTATATGAGCATGTGGTTCGCCTCCCTGAAGGAGACCCTGTTCACCAGGTGGTCTCTATGGAAGGCAATCTTGAGTGGAGGAGGTCTAGGGGAAGACCACGGAACTCATGGTAGAGGCAAGTCGGCCCATCAAATAGGATGCTTTACATGGGCCAGACAGATACATGGAGTCTCGCCTGGGAGGATCTCCCGGAGTACATGAGTGGAGGAGGCCTAGGGGAAGACCACGGAACTCATGGATGAGGCAAGTCGGCCCATCAAATAGGATGCTTTACATGGGCCAGACAGATACATGGAGTCTCGCCTGGGAGGATCTCCCGGAGTACATGAGTGGAGGAGGCCTAGGGGAAGACCACGGAACTCATGGATGAGGCAAGTCGGCCCATCAAATAGGATGCTTTACATGGGCCAGACAGATACATGGAGTCTCGCCTGGGAGGATCTCCCGGAGTACATGAGTGGAGGAGGCCTAGGGGAAGACCACGGAACTCATGGATGAGGCAAGTCGGCCCATCAAATAGGATGCTTTACATGGGCCAGACAGATACATGGAGTCTCGCCTGGGAGGATCTCCCGGAGTACATGAGTGGAGGAGGCCTAGGGGAAGACCACGGAACTCATGGATGAGGCAAGTCGGCCCATCAAATAGGATGCTTTACATGGGCCAGACAGATACATGGGAGTCTCGCCTGGGAGGATCTCCCGGAGTATACGCCATGACAGCACGTAGGTATGCCCCCAATTATTGTTTGATTGATTGTATATATATATACAAACCTCATGTTAACTTCCGCTCAAACGGACCCCCAGTAATAGCACACAGGTCACAACTCAACAGTTGACACAGCCCTCAACTCAGTAAAAGGTAGCGATCATATATTTTGTTTTTGTTTTTCTATATTCCAACCCTCTCGGGCATACGCTGAGAGCCTCTACATACAACCGCTCAAGACGGCGAAGCCTGTGAGGTCTTGTTCCAGTCTAGGGCGTGAGACATGTGAAGCACTTAGAGCTCCACTCATGGCTTGAAGCAGCCCCATCTTTGAAACTGCTTCGCCTACCCCCATTAAGAATCTTCAATAAGAATGTCCAGCCCGGAAACAGCACTTTACGTCATTGCTCAAGGTAATAACAACAATAATATATAAGACGAGAGACTGGTGATCGACCCGCTGTGTCTAGTACCATGAATTATAATAAGGCTGGACATTCGACGGTCACCTTGTCTAACTCATTATTAAGGGGGTAGTGCTTGGTGGTTGGTCTATATATTTACTGTAGTTATTAATATACTTTTGACTTTCCTCGCTAGACTTCCATCAAGCTTAGAAAAATCCCCCCCAGACCCCCTTTCAAGATAAATTTTTACATTTTTCGGTATACAAATGTCTCGGCCGAAGGCCGGTTCCTTCTAAAATTAGAGGCTCGCTATCGCTCGCCAGTAAATAATCGACACCTAAAGGGCACGAAAGGTCTTAATATTGACAACACAATGAGGCGCAAGGTCTCAAAATCGCCAAACTAACGGAACGAACGTCTTAAAACTTCAAAACTAAAATGCTAACCATGAGGGAGAAGGGGGGGGGGGGGGGGCATACAAAGCGAGTACTACCCCCTTAAACAATAATACCACAATATACCCCCAACAGTCGGATGAGCTAGTGTTAAGGGGGAGCTGGGAGCTAGTGTTAAGGGGGAGCTGGGAGCTAGTGTTAAGGTGGAGCTGGGAGCTAGTGTTAAGGTGGAGCTGGGAGCTAGTGTTAAGGGGGAGCTGGGAGCTAGTGTTAAGGTGGAGCTGGGAGCTAGTGTTAAGGTGGAGCTGGGAGCTAGTGTTAAGGTGGAGCTGGGAGCTAGTGTTAAGGGGGAGCTGGGAGCTAGTGTTAAGGGGGAGCTGGGAGCTAGTGTTAAGGGGGAGCTGGGAGCTAGTGTTAAGGTGGAGCTGGGAGCTAGTGTTAAGGGGGAGCTGGGAGCTAGTGTTAAGGGGGAGCTGGGAGCTAGTGTTAAGGGGGAGCTGGGAGCTAGTGTTAAGGGGGAGCTGGGAGCTAGTGTTAAGGTGGAGCTGGGAGCTAGTGTTAAGGTGGAGCTGGGAGCTAGTGTTAAGGTGGAGCTGGGAGCTAGTGTTAAGGGGGAGCGGGGAGCTAGTGTTAAGGGGGAGCTGGGAGCTAGTGTTAAGGGGGAGCTGGGAGCTAGTGTTAAGGGGGAGCTGGGAGCTAGTGTTAAGGGGGAGCTGGGAGCTAGTGTTAAGGGGGAGCTGGGAGCTAGTGTTAAGGGGGAGCTGGGAGCTAGTGTTAAGGGGGAGCTGGGAGCTAGTGTTAAGGGGGAGCTGGGAGCTAGTGTTAAGGGGGAGCTGGGAGCTAGTGTTAAGGGGGAGCTGGGAGCTAGTGTTAAGGGGAGCTGGGAGCTAGTGTTAAGGGGGAGCTGGGAGCTAGTGTTAAGGGGGAGCTGAGAGCTAGTGTTAAGGGGGAGCTGGGAGCTAGTGTTAAGGGGGAGCTGGGAGCTAGTGTTAAGGGGGAGCTGGGAGCTAGTGTTAAGGGGGAGCTGGGAGCTAGTGTTAAGGGGGAGCTGGGAGCTAGTGTTAAGGGGGAGCTGGAGCTAGTGTTAAGGGGGAGCTGGGGGCTAGTGTTAAGGGGGAGCTGGGAGCTAGTGTTAAGGGGGAGCTGGGAGCTTTTTATAGACTCCTTTCTCCCTCATGTTTAGCCCCATTAGTTTGCATATCTTAAGATGTTCGTCCCATTAGTTTGGCGATCTTAAGACCTTTCACCTTAATTATATATATATATATATATATATATATATATATATATATATATATATATATATATTGTATATAGTGAAGAATTGTATAAAACCTAAGCCCAAAAAATATTGTTTTAAACATCTGCATAAAATTCTACAAGCCAACCATTAGGAGTGTGGCTCAATGATGGGTTTGTTGCTAAAAGATTGTTGCAAAAAACAAAGAACGAGAAAGATAGATAGATAGATAAAGAGAGAGAGAGAGAGAGAGAGAGAGAGAGAGAGAGAGAGAGAGAGAGAGAGAGAGAGAGAGAGAGAGAGAGAGAGAGAGAGAGAGAGAGAGAGAGAGAGAGAGAGAGAGAGAGAGAGAGAGAGAGAGAGAGAGAGAGAGAGAGAGAGAGAGAGAGATACCACTACATTAACAAAGACAAACACACAGGCATGTAAACTTGAGCATAAAAATATGCACCTACCCGAACATTCCAAAATATGTTGTTTTTCCATATTTTTCCAGCTAGATTTGTGGAGGTTTTGCTTGAAATCCAAGGTCATTAATAAACCAATTTTGTTTGTAGCTTTCAATGATGTATATTATTGGATTATTTGAGTGTGCGTTTGTGCAAGTGTATGTGTGAGTTTGTGATATATCAAATATATAAATACAGAAATAGGCCTAAATGAATAAACCAATTAATAAAAAATAAAAAAATATGAACGTCGACACATTGTTTGCGTTAATAAAGAATAATAAAGGTACAACAATAATACTTGCATTAATATACAGACCTCCAGCTCAATCAGTGCAAACTGACCGAGAAACTTACGAACAAATTACAAATGTAAGTAATTCACAAGATACCGTAATTTTTGGCAACTTTAATTTACCTATGACCAAGTGGGGCGATACTCTTACTTCACACTCTGGACATGACTTGTATGCGAACAAGTAAGAGAGTTCGCTCTATCAATTTGTTCGAACGCCGACCCGTGGTAATAATGTTCTTGACCTTGTACTTGCAACATAAGAAGAATTAACAGAGAATTTGAATGTTGGTGATGAATTCAGTAACAGCGACCATCGTACGATAACTGTCAGTTTAAAGTTTACTAGTAACGAACCAAATAGCACCATCGAGAAAGTCCCTAATTTCATGAAAGCAAACTTTTGTAAACTTAGAGCTATGTTTAAAGAAAATGACTGGAGCTTTCTAATTAACAATTACGACATAAATACATTTTGGGAATTATTTGCAACCACTTACTTAAGAGCAGTACAAGACTGCACACCATCGAAAATACGGTGTACAAGCCATTATGATAAGCCCAAATGGTGGAATAAAGATATTTCAGACTGTTTGCTTGCAAAAAGATTGCTAATGATAGATTAAAATCCTCACAAGATGACGAAGAACGGGTGAAATGTGTAGAACTACGACGCAAAGCTAACAAGTTCATTAAGCAAAGTAAAAAGACCCTGGAGTTACATGTTGAGAATCAAAGTAAAATAAACCCGAAAGAATCATATTGTTATATAAGAAAGAAAAAAGTAATTTACTTCAACTGTTGGACCTTAGTCGATGAAAATGGAGAATACACAAAAGACGAAGTACAAATGAGTAATGCCTTCAATATCTTCTTTGCATCTATTTTTATAACAGAAGGCCTCAGTGATATTTCTACAGCATCGCTGATTCAGATTACAAATTCTGATGTTCTAAGCAATATCACCATTACTGAGAGAGAAGTATTGAAATGTTTAAATAAACTCTAGGTAAATAAAATACCTGGACCTGATACAATCTCGCCTAGAGTTCTAAAGGAAGCTAAGGATGAGCTCTCCAAACCACTGAAATTGCTATTCAATAAATCCTTGCAGTCTGGAACTATGCCTGATTAGTGGAAGCTAGCCAACGTAACATCGATATTTAAAAAAGGCAGCAAATCCCTACCCACTATCTAACGTCCAATTAGCTTAACCTCAGTTGTATGTCAAATGCTAGAAACACCATAAGAGACAGACTCGTAAATCATTTAGAGGAAAAGAACATACTTAAAGATACTCAACACGGCTGGCTTTCGTAACAAACTTTCCTGCTTAACAAACCTCTTAGACTTCTTCCACGATATCCTCAACCTCTATGATGAGAGTAAAGCTGTAGATATTATATACTTTGATTTTCAAAAGGCCTTTGACAAAGTTTCCCACAAACCTTTTACTGCTAAAATTAAAAGCGCATGGAATACAAGATGGTGTGTTGAAATGGATAGAAAATTGGCTCAGCAACTGAATGCAAAGAGTAGTCATAAACGGTAAGGCATCTAAATGGACCAATGTAAGTAGCGGGGTACCCTAGGGATTGGTACTAGGACCAATTATCTCTTTAATTTACATCAACGACATAGATGAGGGTCTCACCTCTACAATCTCAAAGTTTGCTGACGATACAAAAATTGCAAATAGCGTACTCTCAAAAGAACACATTGACAATATCTGTTATCTGTTACAAAGATCGCCACGTGTAAGTGGTACCGATTACCGTGTCCCCCATCGGTAATTTTTTAGGGATTATTCCCCTAGATGGGTTGCCCGCCAAGGCTATCAGTCCCATCCACCCGGATGCAACACAATCTAGATAACTTGTCATGTTGGGCCCAAATTTGGCAAATGAGTTTCAATGCTGATAAATGTAAAGTAATACATATCGGAAACCGAAATGAGAAAGCAAACTATTCGATGAATGGCACTCGGCTTAAGAGTGTAGACAGAGAAACTGATTTGGGAGTAACAATATCGAGTAACCTAAAACCGAGTCAACAATGTTCAGAAGTTGTTAAGAAGGCAAACAAAATAATAGGCTTTATAGGCAGGTCGTATGAGCATAAATCCAAAGAAAGTTATCTGCCCCTCTTCTGGAATACTGCGTTCAATCCTGGTGCCCTTATTACCAAATAGATATAGACAAGCTAGAACGAGTTCAACGTAGAGTTATCAAAATTATACCTAGCCTAAAGAACAAACCATACGAGGAGCGTCTTAGAGAATTAAATATATTTCCTTTAACCCAGCGCAGATTAAGAGGCGACTTAATTCAAGTTTTCAAAATCATCAAAGGCATCGACAATATGAACTGTAGTAAGTACTTCACTATCGACCAATCTAATTACATGCGAGGAAACAGTTGCAAAATTATTGGTAAATCTTTTAACTCACACGAATCTAAGAATTTCTTCATCAATTGAGTTGTCAACTTGTGGAATGGGCTTCCCCGAGACGTTATAGACTGCATTACCGTTGATTCTTTTAAACTTCGCCTAGACAAATATCTTGCATCAAACCCGCGACCGACATTAGTTACAGGGCAGTAGATCCCTTTCTAATTTTCCCTTACCCTCTCTAAACCACTGTTTGGACACTTGATCCACAGTGTTTCGGAGGACAAGCAGCCTAGAGGTGTCACTAGACCTGTTGTTGCTTGATTTCCTTTGTACCAGAAGGTACAATAAATACAGAATAATCGGAGTTATAGCACCTGGTTACATGTTTAATTAATTCTTCTAAACATGACAAATGTTATCATTAACACACAGTTTATAAGGGACCTCTATCAATCATTGGGGTAAAAACTTACTCATATGATCCCTCTGATAACCACCACAGTTTACAAACAATACATAAGATCAGTGATGAAAAATGCAAGCCCTGCCAGGGCTTCTAACCTAGCTGAAGGACATCACAAGACCTTACAGACTATTCAAAATAAAGCCCTAAACATCATCACAGGCTGCACAACTACTACACCTACAGATCACCTACATCAAGAAACCAAAGTCCTCTAAGTCAAAGACCATCTGGACAGGAGAGGCACTCAATTCCTGGCAGCAGCCTCCACGAACCAACACCACCCACTACACTACATGGCAACACACCTACAGACACCAAGAAATATCAAAACAGCACCAAGCACACGGTATCACATACAAATATTGTCATCTCTCCCTCCCTGCCCACCCCAAACCAGCTTCCAGAAGCACATCCATACTCATATCTCTCGCCGTTCCATCAAATCACTCATAGACAACACGCAGCTGCAGGCACGACCTCCCGTAATCCATCCTTTTGAATCCTCCCTTCCCCACGAGGACATAGTCCACCTGGCCAGGCTGAGATGTGGGCACCATCCAGCTCTTATGAGCTATCAGAAGAGACTGGATGACTCCGTCGACGGCACCTGCCCGGGATGTAACAGGACCCCATACCATTGGACACATCCTAGAAGACTGCATTTCACACAATCACTTACGCCAACAACACAATCTACACTCCTTTAGAGCTCTGCGGGAAAGGCCAACCGTGGCCATGGCCTTCCTTAGGGATTCGGGGCTGTTCGGCAAAGCAGCTTAGGGAACGACAACAACAACAGCAACAACCACAGGCCATTAATTAAATCATAATATGAAATACACCACTGCGTTGCAAGGTTTAATTAATTTCCCCATTATAATTAATAGGACAGATGGAGGAAGGAGTAATACTGCATTTGAGTGAAGGCTCATTTAATATTCCCAGCCTCGTGTGTCGCGTCATCTACATATCAATATAAACTTGACTTACCTCCCACCCTAATTGATACATTTTTAGCGGGTGATCTAATTACGCTTATAAACCAATTACTGTGTTGGTGGTGTAATGGTTTAGATGCTTATGATCTGTTTGTGGTGTCCCGAGTTCGAATCCCGGGAGGACCATATGTTTTCATTAGTTTATTCAAGTGCATTAGGGTTTGTAATTGATGATTAATGTTAAGAACGGGGTGTTACTTAATTATTATTATTAATATTATTATTATTAATATTATTAATGCCTCGTTGGTGAACTTTGTATATGATGATACATATTTTAACCTTGCAGTATTGTCACACTACTCTTCAAACTATTCAGGCTAACATTAACCCCTACTGGGGTTTTTTCTATGTGAGTGAGGGAGGCAAAAGGCAGAACTGCCTGTAGCGAGTGCCTCCCCCTGAGTTGAAAGAGTGACACAATCAAGGGACGTTCGAGCCAAAATGCCTTGACACACGGAGTTTGAAGCAATTCAAATCATAGGAAGAGGGAAAAACTGATTCTGGGGGAGAGTTCCAGAGCTCAGCTGTTGAATAGAAGAAAGACAGAGTAACATTTCACTCTTGGGTTAGAGAGTTGCACAGAGTAGGGTGGGATTATGTTGCAAGACGGGTACCACGTGCCCTACGTAGAGGAGGGGGTATACACTGGGAGAGCTATAAGCAACACTTATTTATATAGTAGCGATACAATAGCGAGAGAGATGCAACATTGCGGCGGAGAGAGAGAAATTACAGAGAGTTGGTGAGTGGACGGGAATTAATGATACGAAAGGCCTTCCTTCCTAATTTGTCTAGGAGTGGGGTGTGAGAGGATCCTCCCCACACATGTGAACAATACTCAATACAAGGACGCACCGTGCCCCTGTACAGAGCAAGAAGCTGTGCAGGGGTAAAGAACCCCTTGAGGTGGTTGAGCACACCCAAAGAAGAAAAGTTGATAACTGGAGTGAAACCCGAGATGATACCGAGACTTTCCACCCCAGAAATGATACCCGAACCCTGGATAAAAATACCCCCGAGAAGGCTGAAAACTGGGGGTGAAAACTGAGAGGGAGAAGTTTATAATGAGGAAGAGAGAACCAACCTTTTTGTTGTAAAGCCGGAGTCACACGAGCACTTTTTCGAGCAATTTTTACGGGCAATTATGGTCTGGCAGCTTAAGGGGGGTCATCTGTTTTTTTTTTATCTTTCTCTCCTTTTCTCTCTTTCCCTGGCTTGTATCCATTCGGCCCCATTCAGCCAACTGTTTTAAGACGTTTATTCCTATCCAGGTGTCGATGTCTTCCTGGTGAGCGATAGCGAGCCAGCATTGTATGGAGAAATCCGGCTTCGCCGGAGACATTTTTCTATCGAAAAATGTACAAATTTAGCTTACTGTCAAAACAAAAATATATATATGCTGGCTCGCTACCGCTCGCCAGGAAAATATTGACGCCTGGATGGGGGTAAGCGTCTTAAACAGTAGGCTGAACGGGCCGAATGGATACAAGCCAAAGAGAGAGGGAGAGAAAGAGAACAAAAGCGAGGTGGGCTCCCTTAAATAATTACACTTTATCAGAATTCGGCTGCCTAACATAATCTACCTTCTGTATAGTTACCGATACCAGTGCGAAAATGTCCCGAAATAATACGAGAAAAAACTTGCTCATGGAAAATTGACGGAAAATTCGCTCGTGTGACAGTGGCTTAAGGCCGCTGTCACACGAGCATTTTTTCCGTCAATTTTCCATAAGCAATTTTTTTCTAGTAATATTTTGGGACTTTGGGACCCTCAATTGGTTTTACTAGACTCGCGCGCTAACCCGATGTACTACCACGGACGTACAATAGGATAACAACCTTAGTTCTCCTTGAAAGAACCAGGTGATAGTCTCGTGGTGATTCACGTGGTGAGTTTCTTAGACTTCGCCACCAACGACTATTTTATGCTAATATTATGTTCTCCACCAACCAACTTTACTCCTAGACTCGATTAATGAAATTAACAAACACATGGGGCAGTCCGGGGATTCGAACCCAGGACGCTCACACCGAAAATCATCACACTTATGCATTGCGCCACGAAGACAGTTAAAGCATGCTGCACAAGCCTACGATTTATTATGCAGTTTCGAATCCTGCATACCAATCTTAGTATGTACATTCATTCCAACTACACTATCGGAGGCTATGAATAGGTGAATGGAAGAAGTAATTAATGGGGCGCTTAACCCTAAGGAAGGCCTCTCTATGAACTACTCCTGAACCAGAATTAATTATTATGTTCTCTCCACCACGTGATTCACGTGGTGGGTTTGTTAAGCCGGTATCATACGAGCGCTTTTTCACTCAACATTTATCCTTAACACTGGTCTGGCAGCTTATGAGGTAAACATTTAGATGATTTCGGTTACCTAAATTCATCTACCATCAGTCTAGTTTCCGATACCAGGACAATATATGCCAGAAATGTTGCCAGAAAAATGTTGATCATCAAATGTTGACTATAAAAGCTAGCGTGTGATACCGGCTTTAGACTTCGCAACCAACGACTATTTTACGCTATCCCAGACGTCAACTCGGGTAGTACAGTAGTTGCGGGATTTTTGAGGGTACAGTCGCGCTAATAAGTCATGTCCCAGCTGTCATTACGTTTGGTTCGCTCTGTGCTGTATTAATGTCTGTCAGATGTTGAATAGGGTAGGTAAGTGTAGGAACATGGATGTATATTTCACTCGATATGACGAAATGAAGCGTAGATATTGCTGATACCAATTATAGAACAAAATATACTTGGTGCCGAGACATCACTTATTAGCGCGACTGTACAGGGTATTTACATATATGTAATACCCTGTACCACCGGTTTTCTGGACCTTCTTTTCCCTCATGTTTAGCCCCACTAGTTTTCAGATTTTAGGATGTTTGGTCCATTAGTTTGGCGATACTGATATCTTTAGTTCCATTTTGTTGTAAATTTTAAGACCTATCGTGCCATTTAGGTGTCGATTTTTTTCTAGCGAGCGATAGCGAGCCTGTAATTATAAGAGAAACCAGCCATTTGCCGGACCATTTTTCTACCGAAAAATGTATTAATGTAACTTGAGGGTGCGTCTAAGGGGTGTTTTTGTAAGTTTGAGGGAGGTCTAGCATGAAAACTATAAAAAATAAATGAATAAAAAACCAAAAAACCAGCCCTTCTCCCCTTAAAGTAAATAGTATTGTTTGCATCACAAAATGGAAATATTATGAAGTTCTCCTTTGACTGCAGAATTAATTGAAAATGAATGGCCATATATTTATTCATCATCAAAATACGCTCTCATGATTAAGGGGAGACAGACCGTTTTACTGGACCCCCTTCTCCCTAATGTTTAGCCCCACTAGTTTTGAGATTTTAAGACGTTGGTTCCATTAGCTTGGGGATTTTATGACCTTTCACTCCATTTCTTTGTCAATATTAGGACCCTTCGTGCCATTTAGGTGTTGATTTTTTCCTGGCGAGCGATAGCGAGCCTGTAATTTTAGGAGGAATCCGCCGGTGGCCGGGACATTTTTCTACCGAAAAATGTACAAATCTATCATGAAGTCTAGGGGGGGGGGGGGGGTTCTAACCTTGATGGAGGTCTAGGGAGGAAAACAAAAAATATGAATAAATTAATTAATAAAGCAAACAAACAGCCACTGTCCCCTTAACTGCCCATGTGTTTATGGAGGGGGTGATTTATTAGGACTCTTTATTACTTCACTATTTTGTTGACTTTATGTCCAGTTATACAAATATTCATTATGTATGTTCTTATCTTTTGATATTTATGTATGTATATGGTATGGGAGGGAGAAGAGGAGAAGTAGTGGAGGAGGAGGTGGGGATCCGGAAGTCAGAAGTGTGGGAAGCTATGAAAAGAGTGAAGTTGGGGAAAGCACCAGGAACAGATGGAGTGTGTTGGGAAATGTTGAGGTATGGTGGTGAGATAGAGATCGAATGGGTATGGAAAAGGTGCAAACTAGCATGGGAGAAGGGGAATGCACCCGAAGACTGGCATAATAGTCCCCCTATATAAGGGCAAAGAGGAGTGTGTGGTAACCACCGAGGAATATGTCTTTTAAGCGTAGTAGGGAAGGTGTACAGTAGGGTAGTGATTGAGAGAGTGAGAGTGAGAACGGAGAAATGGATCGGCGAAGAGGATGTGTAGATCAGATTTTTACCCTGAATTGTGTTGTGGAGAAATATCTGGAGAAGCAATAAAAGGTGTATGTTGCCTTTATGAACTTAGAGAAGGCCTATGACAGAGTGGATAGAAAAGGCCTGTGGAAAGTACTTAGAATATACGGAGTAGATGGCAAGTTGCTGAAAGCAGTGAAGAGCATGTATGAGGGTGCAAAGGCGGCAGTACGTGTGGAGAATGAGCAGAGCGAGTTCTTTGACCTGACTGTTGGGTTGAAACAGGGTGTCCCCGCGGTTGTTTACTGTATATATAGATGGAGTAATGAAAGAAATGCTAGGAAGAGCAGTGGATGTTGGTGTATCGCTGAAAAGGGAGGGAAATGAGTGGAAGCTGCCTATACTGCTCTTTGCGGATGATACAGTTCTGATGAGCGATAATGAATGGGAGTTGCAGGGTCTGGTAAACGAGTTTGGAACAGTGTGCGAAAGACGGAATTTGAATTCAAATGCGGGGAAGAGCAAGGTTATGGTGAAGTTGAACGGTCAGGTTATGGACATCGTCAGCTCATTTAACCCGTCCAGCCCCAGCGACGCGTCTGACGCGTCGGCGATATATGTAACGCACAGCCCCAGAGACGCGCCTGACGCGTCACCCTAATTGCGCCGACCGTAACCTCAGGTGTAGCCACTCAAGAGGGCTCAGATTTGTATGGGAACTGTATACGTATCCCACGCAACCGTGCCGATGGTTGAAAACTCTCAAAGTCCACGTGCGTGCGCGCGAGCGCGCAATAACCTGGTTTTTTGGGATAATTGCCTTCAATTTTTTACTCTTGTAAAATCCGTTTTCGGGGGCTCTGTAGGACCATTTTTTAAGCTTTTTGAGCGGTTTTTCGTGGTTTTTCCTTCATTCCTAACCCATTCGCTATTGTTTCTGGAATAAAACCATTTTTTGAAAACCGGCCGGGTTCTGGTGCGCAAACATTACAAAACTAGCCGGGGCTCCACGGGTTAACCTAAGACGTGCGCATGGGGGGTATGAGACACCACACGCCTGTGCGCATGTATTTGAGCTGTTCCCATCACTAACATAGTTATATTACCATAAATAGCATTAATACTTATCCATATGCGCCTATTTTACGTTGATTATAAAGGTATTAACCTGTTACAGCAATAAAACAAGTGGAAACAGCATTTGGATGGTCAAAATCGGCGATACAGGCCGGGAGTTAAATAACCAAAGGCTGAGGCAACCTCCCTCCCCTCCACTCCTCCCCACGTCTGGAGAGAGATTGTCGATCGATACTCTCTCTCTCTCTCTTGCACTCGCTTGGTAACAGTGATGACAACGCCCTGCTTGCAACTCGCTAATGTTAGCACGAAAATAGACCACAGAATAAGGGAATAACATGGAAAATAGGTCATAACTGAAGGAGGGGGGGTGAAGTGGGGAAGGAGGGGATGTGGAGGAGTGATATTTGGCATGGCCCAGGGGCAAAAAAAAAAAAAAAAAAAAGGGTTCAATTTTTTTTGGGAGTGTTTTAAATAGATTTTTTTAGGCCCAGGATCTTAAGTCTTCCCGCAGTCGCCCGGGGAAACTCTTAAGAGTCTTCCCCCACTTGCCGGGTTAAGTATCTGGGCAGTGTGTTGAGTATAGATGGGACTATGGATGAAGAAGTGCAGGAGAGGGTGCAACAGGGGAAGAGGGTTGTAGGAACGTTGAAAGCAGTAACAAGAAATAGAGTGGTCAGTATGGAAGTGAAGAAGTCCTTGCATGACAGTGTTGTAATCCCGACACTAACTTACGGAAGCGAAGCATGGACGTTCGGGAAGAGACTCCGACCAAGAGTGAGAGCAGTGGAAATGAGTTACTTGAGAAGTGCGTGCGGAGTTACATGGAGGGATAGACAGACGAATGAGGAAGTAAGAAGGAGGTGTGGTGTGGAGGTAGATGTGCTGGAAAGTGTGAAAAGGAACAACTTGAAATGGGTCGGCCATATGGAACGTATGGGAAGCGAGAGAATTACTAAGAGGGTGCACGAGAGCGAGGTGGAAGGACAGAGAGGGAGAAGTAGACCGAAGGAGAGGTGGAAGGATGGAGTGAGGAATTATGTGAATGAAGGCGGTGATGTTGGGAGGAGGGGCGTCAACTGACTGGGAACAGAGGTGCATGGGGGCAGTTTGTTCGTGGCCACCCCTTCGGGGATCACAACGTCAGGCAATAGATAGATAGATAGATAGATAGATAGATAAATAAAGATAGATATACTCAGGCCCAATCGCCACTTTTCCTTTTTTTTGGAGGGGGGGGGGAGGGGGGCGATTCAAGACAGAGCCCGAATAGGGACAACATAACAGAAAACAATGAACACACACAAACAAAATACAAATTCACACACATCTAGGTCATCCAGGAGAACACCCAGAGACCAGGGTCACCAAGGTCCCTCCAGCATACATACATCAAATTTTAAGACCGAGTGTTCCACACATACGTGCAGTTTCAGTCTCTTGTCCTAATGGCGGCGTTCCAGACAACCCTGTTAAGGGCTGCTTCACTTGTAATTTTTGGATTTGAGATCGGCACGTATAGTCCGATCTCAGGTCTTCCTTGGTCCACCCCTTGGTGCAGCTCCCTCTACAATCACAGACCTGCATTTTTTCACCCAATTTTGTTCATCCGTTCTCTCCATGTCCATACCATCCCAGGCTACTTGTACGCATCACCTCGCTAATACTATTTATATCGCTAGTACTCAAAGGGTTAAGCAATGACACTTCCATTCGTATTATACAGTTTCAATTGTCATCATTTTTCTGGCAAATACTATAATGTTTTCATTTTGGTATGTACAGCTATTTATGGACATGCAGTTCAAATTCGTATTGGATTTCGCGCTTTAAACTCATTGCTCTAAATAACGTTGGGAAAACGATTACATAGATATTGCTTAAAAATCCTGTTATATCCTCTGTTTATATATAAAATTGAGGCTCGTTATCGCTCACAAGGAAAACATCGACACCTAAATAGCACGAAAGGTCTTAAAATTGACAACGAAATGGGGCGAAAGGTGTTAAAATCGTCAAACTAATGGGCCGAACGTCTTAAAATCTCAAAACTAAAGGGGCTAAACACGAGGGAGAAAGGGGTCCAGAAAATCGGCCCACCCCCCCTTACTTCATATATTGTCAACCCTACAACATTATATACTATGTAAATATAGTATTGTAAACAGCATTATATACTATGTAAATATAGTACTGTAAACAGCATTATATACTATGTAAATATAGTATTGTGAACAGCATTATATACTATGTAAATATAGTATTGTAAACAGCATTATATACTATGTAAATATAGTATTGTAAACAGCATTATATACTATGTAAATATAGTATTGTAAACAGCATTATATACTATGTAAATATAGTATTGTAAACAGCATTATATACTATGTAAATATAGTATTGTAAACAGCATTATATACTATGTAAATATAGTATTGTAAACAGCATTATATACTATGTAAATATAGTATTGTAAACAGCATTATATACTATGTAAATATAGTATTGTAAACAGCATTATATACTATGTAAATATAGTATTGTAAACAGCATTATATACAATGTAAATATAGTATTGTAAACAGCATTATATACTATGTAAAGCATATTGTCAAGTTCGTTGGCTCTACCTATAGTTAGGTGAGATCTTACACGAAAGCTGGACACGATTAAGTTACTTATAATATTTGATAAGGTTGTCTAACTTCTGCTCTTAATATTTGCTGCTACGTGTTGGGGCTTATAATGATTTTGTTTAATTATTGTTCATGGTATTGGTTGATTTCGCCTTTTTCGAGCAATGTATTTTTAGTTTACCCCATGGAGTAACACTCCACCCCTGCCCGCCTCCCTAGACCACCTTAAAAAAAAAAAAAAAAAAAAAAAAAAAAAAAAAAAAAAAAGACCCGAAGGAGGGATGGGCCGGTTTTCTGGACCACTTTCTCCCTCATGTTTAGCCCCACTAGTTTAGAAATTATAAGACGTTCGGCTCATTAGTTTGGTGATTTTAACATCTTTCCCCCCATTTCGTTGTCAATTTTAAGACCTTTCGTGCCATTTAGGTATCGATTATTTCCTAGCGAGCGAGAGCGAGCCTGCAATTTTAAGAGGAACCGGCCTTCGGCCGGGATTTTTTCTCCCGAAAAATGTACTAATTTATCTTGAAGGGGGGTCTAGGGGGTGTTTTTCTAAGCTTGACGGAGGTCTAGGGAGGAAACTAAAAAACAAATATATGAATACATTAATTAATGGAACAAACAAACGGTCTGCCTCCCCTTGAAAAAATACAAAACAAAACAAAAACGCCCCCGAACGCCGTGTAGCTACTTGCAGTATACTGCATATACATATATTTCGGTAGGAGATTGACCTGGCCAAAGGCCAGTTTCTCCTAAATTAAAGGCTCGCTGTCGCTCAACCATAGAACTATGCATGGAGTGAAGGGTCATTTAACCCTTTGAGTACCAGCGACGTGTTATATTTTTATTCTAGCTATATTTAGCCTAATATTATGCAGCTTAGGAAGGTTTTGTGGAAGTTAAAAGGGTTGGTTGAGATAGTTTGAAGCCTTAATATTGCTAGAGGTCCTTCCTAAGCTGAATAAAATCGTCTGATACTTGCCAGAATATGATGACAAGGACGTCCCTGGTACTCAACGGGTTAATCACCAAATTGATGGAGGTCACAGACGCACAACCACACCCACCCACACACAGCCCATAGCCTAGTAGGTAGAGCTCTCGTCTCACACACGAGGGGTCGGGGGTTCAATCCCCGGCCGGGCGGAGATAAATTGGGCTTGTCTCCTTTCATGTGTTAGCCTCAGTTCACCTAGCTGTAAATAGGTACCTGGAATAAGTGGACGACGTTGTGACGTCCCATCTGGGGTTGGCAAAAATGGTAGAAGGCGAGATGGGTATCATATGGTTCACCTAAACTGATGGCTACCTAAGCCTTCGGGCGAGACGGTACCGTCTATAGTGAGAATGGTACCATACAGATCCACCCTAAGCCTTCGTTTCCGATGTCGCCAATTGGCTAAAAATAAAGACTACACACACAGCCATTCCAACGATACATATAACACCTACACATATAGGAGGCGGGAAATAACGAGCATGCTCACTCCCGCAATACAACGACAAACGTAATGAAGCCATAGAACTCTTAAATTCTGATCTAAATACTATTTCCAATTGGGGCAGAGAAAACCTTGTTAACTTTAATGCTTCCAAAACCCAATTTCTCCATCTATCTACCCGTCAGGATCTCCCAGCGGACTATCCCTTATTCTTCAACAATACAAAAATCAACCCTTCATCTTCTCTCAATATTCTTGGTGTCTCTTTTTCTTCTGCTCTCATTTGGAAGGACCATATTACCAGTCTTGCTAAGGCAGCCTCCCAGAAGCTGGGTGTGCTCAACCGCCTTAGGGGGTTCTTTTCCCCTGCACAGCTTCTTGCTCTGTACAGGGGCATAGTGCATCTTGAATTGAGTATTGTTCACATGTGTGGGAGGTTCCTCTCACACCTCTCCTAGACAAAGTTGAAAGGAAGGCTTCGTATCATTAACTCCCTCCACCAACTCTCTGCAATCTCTCTCTCTCCGCGCAATGTTGCATCTCTCTCGCTATTCTATCGCTACTATAATAATCAGTGTTCCTCAGAGCTATCCCAGTGCATACCACCTCCTTTACGTAGGCACGTGGTACCGTTGCAACTCAATCCACCCTACTCTGTGCAACTCTCCAAAGTGAAACGTACTCAACTTTCTTACTCAACATCTGAGCTCTGGAACTCTCTCCCAGAATCAGTCTTTCCCTCTTCCTATGACTTAAATTGCTTCAAACTCCGTGTGTCCAGGCATTTTGGCTCGAACGTCCATTGATTTTGGCCCTGTCACTCTTTCAACTATGGGGGAGGCACTCGCTATAGGCAGTTATGCCTTTTGCCTCCCTCAATCACATAGAAAAAAAAAAAAAAAAAAAAAAAAAAAAAAAAAAAAAAAAAAAAAAAGTACACACCCACACATCATACACACTCACACACCCACACCCACACAAACACACACCCACACAAACACACACAGATTCATCGGCCGTGAGCCCCAGATAAGCTATATTATAGGTTTGACTCCTGTAAGGAGATAAAGAAAACCTAATATTTAGTAGTGGCCCCGTAATCATTGACGAACATGCCTATTACATAAGGCATCCTCTTCAAACACTAAACCTCCGTAGTTTGAATCTACCGCGCAGAGCATTTAAAATCTGAGAAGCCTTCATCATGAGTGCACGCGACCTCACTCATGGCTTCAGTCATTATGAATTGGGTTCTCACTACGAAAAAACTTCGTAAAAAATAAAAAACAAAAAGAAAATAAGAATAACTATCCAATAAGCTTTCCATCATATCGTGGATGTACTTGTGTGGATCTTTGACCAGACGCTGATTCAGGCGTCATTCTTCCTTCACTGACATATCAAGTAAACCAAAATCCTTAATACATCAACGAATGGGAAGGGGATGGTCGGGAGGGCCCCAGTCGTCAATGATTACGGGGCCACTACTAAATATTAGGTTTTCTTTATCTCCTTACAGGAGTCAAACCTATAATTTATTAGTGGCCCCTCCATCATTGACGAACATGCCTGATTTCTAAGACTGGAGGGGGACATTCGTAATCATATCATAACTCTAGAAAAGCAGATAATCAAACAACCACATAGTATTCTTACTTTGAAAATATATTTAAATATGGCGCAGCCCATATAAATACAAAAAAGGGGTTCAAGCAGGTGCGTGCTTCAAAGAAGCCTGCTTGATAAAAAAGGGTAACTCTGGAGATTCTGTGAACAGATCTGTAGTTACAAAGGCACCCCACTCAACGAGTGGTGACAAAAATAACAAGTTATAACTTTACATGTGCACATAATAAACCCCATAATATTCGTGGAAATGTTTTGCAAACGATCTCCACTGTTTAATACTAAATTGCTTTCACAGCTAAAACTACTACAACAACCCTGTTGTTTGTACTAACATTGTACTAGCACAATTTCTCGCCCTGAATTGAACAGAGAAATTTTCATATCACATTATCCATAATTTGTATCACAGCTTTTACATTCCGGCGGGGTCTAGGGTGTCCTATGTTACACTGACTGCACCCCCCCCCCCTTTTTTCCTTGAAAGTAAACAAAAGTGACTGAAGGGCCACCTAGACCCTCTGCCTTAAAGCTATACATGGTAAGGAAGGTTTGTCTAGAGCAACTGACAAGTATCTAGTCAAAAACGTATGATTAGACGCCCACAACTGTGTGGACGTAATATCTTCTACTGAAAAGTTCTTCAAGAAACGTAAAGAGGCTGCCCATTTGCGTAAATCGTGGGCCCTACCCACAACGCCGGGATTACTCTCTTTAATTACTTCGACCAGAAGAGAGGCTAATCTCCGTTTCAGTAAGCGTTTACCCGTACTTGCTACCCATAAAGCACCTTGGGGGTTTAGAGGAGCTACTCTCAAATATTTGGTTAGAGCTTGCACTGGACATAGATTATGGTGCACCTTTCCCCTTTTTAACGCCGGCACAGTGAACTCAGAAAACATGTGTGCACTGTGCTCATTCTTGGCTACAAATCCTGGGGAAGGTGCAATGTGAATACATTCATTAAGTCTACCAAACCTAAGGCAATTAGGTGTGTTGCTCATGGCCGCCAGCTCAGACACTCTGTTCCCGGTGGCCAAAGCCAAAAGGAATACAGCCTTTTTTAAGAGTAATGCAAAATCTGCAGTATTTTGGTACAGACGAGAGTGAAGTAAAGACAATGCCTTGTCCAGAGACCAAGTAGGCATGAGCTGACGGGGAGGTGGGCGGAGTTTAAAACATGCTCTCACAAAACCTGTTTCCTCCGCCACCGGTATGGAGAGACCTGTAAGGTCTAAAAAGGGCACTCTAATCGCAGTTAAGTGATTTTTTAACGTTACCACAGATAACCGTTTCTGCTCAAACAGATAATTCAAATAATTAAAAACTAACGCCACTGAGGGCACAGTCTGTTCTGTTCTAATGATCCAAGAAGTAAAGGCTTGCCAATGTGATTGATACTGTCGTTTCGTAGACTGAGTATATTGATTGATTAATTTATTGGTCACATCTCTACCATATGGTGCTAGCCACTTGGCCTCTTGAATGTCCATAATGCAAAAGTCAGCGAGGTCGCTAGGTTGCCAATCATGTCTAAGTGGAAATACTCGACCGGGAGCGACACCGGGTGCGAGCACCACGTCTTCAATTGCTGGTACCATAACTACGCCGGCCACAGGGGCGCGATTAGCGAGACTAAGCCTCGATAATCTCGTAGTTTGTTCACTACGTGGCACATTAGTGATGCGTCTGGCGGAGGAAACAGATAGATGGAGATCCATCTGTTCCAGTCTGTCACTAGGGCGTCTGGCCCCCCTGCCGGCGTTTCCGTCCGGCGGGTGAGGTATAGAGGGAGTTTGTGAGTCTCCTCGGACGCAAACAGATCCACTTGTGGACGGTAGAGCTCTGCAATCATTAGGTTGAAAATGGGTTGCTTGAGCTCCCATTCTACTGTCGTGCTCTGTCTCCGGGACAGAGCGTCTGCCCAGACGTTTGCTACGCCTGGGAGATAAGATGCGTGAAGATAAATGTCTAGCCTGTTGGCTAGAGTAAAAATCTCTTCCGACACGTTTAGCAACTTCCTTGATCTCGTTGACCCCTGTTTCTGAATACAGTGAACTGCATTCAGATTGTCCATTCTGAAGGCCACCGACTTGCCCCATAAAGTAGAGCCGTGAGCCTGAAGGAAATACAAGGGGACTAGTAATTCTTTGACATTGATGTGGGAGATTTCTAAGTGGGACCAAAGCCCCTGACCCTGGTGCCCCTGGTTTGACTGAAATCCCCAACCTATCGTGCCTGACGCATCCGTGTCTACCCATACCGTTGGCGGAGGAGAGGTCCATGACATTACTGAGTGCAACATTTCCCTCTTCGCCCAGACCGCTAGTAAGGTGTGGATTAATTTTGGGATGGGCCATAATTTTCCCGCCGGTAAGAGTGGGAAATATTTGTTGCCTTCCAATATTAAACGTTTTACTTTCAACCAGCCCAACATTACAGTTAGTTGAATCCAGTTGAGAGAGCCGACCAGAGACTCCCAGATCCTCCGTGTCGTAGTCAGACTGTGAAGAAACATGAACAGTTTCCTGCGAAACCTGTTTCGATTGTCCATACTCTGACTCAGAGTGAGAGCAGCTGTGTCCCAAACCAGCCCTATCCACTGAACTACTCGTGAGGGAACAAGGTTTGACTTTACCAGATTTACCTTGAACCCTAGAGTTTTGACATGAATTAAAAGTATGTTGACATGTTTGATGCATAATTGCTCTGTCTCTGCCACCACCAGCCAGTCATCTAGGTACCACAACACTCTGATTCCTTGCTTTAACAACGGCATTAGGGCTTGCCGGACTAATTTCGTGAATAATCGAGGTGCCAGGTTCAAACCGAATGGCATCCTCTGAAAAACATAAGTTTGATGCCTGATCCGTAAGGCCAGAAACCTTTGAAATCTTTTGTTTACCGATACGTGCCAATAGGCGTCTGTCAGGTCTAGGGAACACATACAACCTCCCGGCGGAAGTGTTAGCCTGATTTGGTGTACTGTTAACATTCGGAATGACTCGTTGTGAATGTGAAGGTTCAGATAAGACAGGTCTACGACCGGTCTCATCTGAACACTGTCCCTTTTGGGAACCAAAAAGAGCTTGGACGTGAATACTGGGTAATTTGGGGGGACCGGGATGATGACATTCTTGGCAATCATTTCCTGGACTAGTGACTCCACCTCTAAAGAAACTAAATTCGCCGTTGTCGGCTGACGTAAGCGAGGTTGCCGGAGCCACTGCCAAGTGATGCCTTTGCGTGCCACCATCCGTGCCCAAGTGTTTAACGGCCATGCTTGGTGACACGTTCGGAATGACCCAGTTAGCAGACAAGGGTTCGCCGGCTGTACTACCCTCGGATCCACCGGCCTTAAGACTGGCACCGGGAGTGAGAGAGACCTTAGTTTTTTGATGGTGGTGGAGTTGGTGGTGGTGGACGCTTCGCCGGATGGCTGGCGTTGGCAGAAGACGAGCCCTGACCCGGCTTATTATAGCCGCGTCCTCTCTGACCTGAAAACCTACCCTGTCTATGCCTGTACTGACCTTGAGGGGCGGAGGACTTAGGTGGAAGAAAGGGCTTAGATCCCCCCGGCTGAGCCTTAGCGACTGGCCTGGGTTTGGGGAAGTTAAAGGCAGGTTTCTTAGAAGGGGTGGGACTGTGTTTAAAGGCCTGAGCCATATTAAAAACCGTTCGCCACACTTCAGGGGACATTAAAGAGGGAGTGAGCACTGGTGACATGACCACCTGATTCGCAATGCGATCAAGCAGTTTTCGGACCAAGGACATTCTGAGATCTTGTCTCGCTCGTACTGCCTCAAGCAAGGCGGTGCGTATGTTACCCAATGATTGGATTGACGACTGAAGAAGCAGTCGCCGGGACAATTCAACCGACCGTCTGGTATCCGCGTCTGCGATTGCCTGAGTGGACCGGAGCAATGATTTTGCTACCTGTTGTGACACTATGTATTGAGAGAACAGGCGAAAAGCTTTCCCCCGTAGCCTAAATTCTCGGTCTAGGTGAGTCGGGGTAGGGGTAGTGAAAGGGTCTTTTAGCTCACAAAGATTAATTTTAGGGGCAGCTAAGAAAGCATACAAAGCTGAAGGTACTCCGCCGGCAGAACACACTGGCATGGAGAACCAAGAATGAGTATCTTGAGGGATCTGGTGGGAAGTTTTGGAAGTAAATGTGGTCGCAAAGTTTTGAGCCTCTGTCTCCCATTCCACCCAAGGTCCTGGACCCAACTGCCCCACCTTCAAGACTGGATTAGCTGCTGCGTCTGTGACGGATTGCAAATCGAGTTCTGAAGTGAGAGCTGACAGTGTCTTTACGTCATTAAACCCATCATGCTTAGACCAGTCAGAAAACAATTTTGAAGCTGAGGCAGAGGGTAAAGCAGGCTTAGCAGTATAAACAAAATAGTCCTGGTGATAATAACTAGGTATAGCCTTGATATTGACATCTAGTACATTTCCCAAAGTATCCAAGGCCCTTAATTTCTTATATTTATTGCCCTGGATGACCCACTCACGCGGCACTGGGAGTTCCCCTGACAAGGTAGGTTGGGCGAGCTCTGGTTTAGTGGGGTTCAAAAGGACCCACGACTCGTCTGGTCCGTAAAGCAAGGGCATAGCTACCTTTCTGAGAGGCGCTCTGTCTAAAGGTGGCGGATTGACATCCGTTATAACCCTTACATTCAAAGTGGTCAATGCCGCCGTAGCAGGCCTAGTAACCACCGATGGTGACATAGAGGGAGGGTGAGGGATCTGAGTCAAAGCAATAGAAGTCATCAGAGGCCGTACCATAGAGCTTGTCGTGGGAGCTCCCAAGTCCACTGTGGGAGTTTCATGCTGTTGGCCAAAACATTTAGATAAAGCATTAACTAGTAGCCCATCAATTTCCTGTGCAGTGATAAATTGATTTGATGATGTACTCACTGGTGAATCATTAAGATCTTGTGCGGCGTCTAAGCCTGAACCCGACTCTTGCCCTTCCATATCCGATATAATCGAAACCTTGTCTTTATCATCCTGTTCCTCCTGAGAGGATCCCGCCGAAGCTGGGGTACCATCTTGTTGCCAAGATAAGTCAGGAATAGAGGATGGGATCGCCGCGTTCCGGTGGACGTCAGCCACTGTGTGAATAGTTTGAGCCGGAAGTGGGTGGTCAGGCCCCGGACGAGAATATCGCCAAACACCTAGGCCTTGGCCTATACTCCCTTGGGAGTCTGAAACACTCTCAACCACTGAGCTCCCTGAACTCTCCAAATCCAGGGTTAAAATGTTAATGGGTAAATCATCTTTAGGTACAGGCACTACACTGGACCCTCGAGACCGAACACAAACTCTGTCTGGGGTAGAGGTATGACGAGAAATTCTAGAAAGTGGCGAGTGTCGGGAGGCCTTTCTATCATGGGAATCCTTTTTCGAAGATTTATGGCTGCGGTGTGACCGTGAACTACTCTTCGATTTGGAGGATTTGTCGCCGTGGCCACTGGTGGAACTTTCTGTCTTACTCCTCTTACTCGATGGTGAAGAGGCAAGACTGGGGGGCTGGTGTCTAAGGGGTGACCTAGACCTAGATCTTGCCCGAGACGAGGAGGCTGCCGCCGGAGGTGTAGGCTCACGTTGACGTTTCGAAGTAGCAGGGGCAGGAGATGACACAGAACCCTGTCCAGTCTCCGCCGGCTTATGACTAGTTACTCGAGAGGAACGTTTATTAGGGGGAGGGTGCTCAAGAAGAAGCCTATCCCAAAGAGGGACGTTGTCACATTGAAGTGACTTATGAGCCACAATCGTAGTATACGCTGACATTTGTTGCCGAACTTCTCGTAAGGCGACCGCTGCGGTCTTATCATTATCTTGGAGGACTTTGACACTTAGTTGGGAGCAAAAGGAACAGTTGCACATCACCCACAGACCCCTTGAACGGTCTAGACATTTAACACACTTGATACAAAGAGTGTGCGCAAAAAGAGGGATACCGGCACAGGTTGGATTAATGCATAAAGCAAAAACTGGGGCAAAGGTAGCCATGACAGAGACTGGTGGGAAACTACTGCAGGTTCTGTATTGGTCTGCCGGAGCCCAGCCCTGGAAAAAAAAGAAAATTTCCAGGAATTAATGCTCATAAGGTTAACCCAAAATGATTGCATACGAATGTTCATAACCCGCCGGATAACGAGACGTAATCTCACAATGATTACAGCTCGATACGCGGCGGGGTTCTATAAAGATTTCCGAATATCTAGACATGTCTTAAGAAAGTTAAGAATACCCTCTGTTATAATATAAAAGGCCAGTATGGCGTTTATAAAGTCTTTCTGGCGGTGACTGTTTCAAGATTCAATTTTGAAAGACAATCCCCCACAAAGACGCCGGCCCTGAATTATCTAGCAGAATAACACGGGCAGGCTGATACGAGATCTGACTTCTAATGAATTGTCACATAGATCGCCATATGGTGAAGGCGGCGATACATAGCCGTATCTCTTAATTAATTGGTTAACTAACTTGAATTGTAAATTCCATATTTCCTCCTCCCAGGAGCACCCGCCGGGTGTGGCAACCTGATGAAAAAAGACAACCCTAATTGAGCCTTCGATCGCCGTATGAGTGAGGGCGGCGATACATATAGTATCACTAAAAAATGGACCGGTTAACTAAACTGAATTACCAATTCGTTCATCCCACCTTACCAAGGTACACCCGCCGGGTGAGATCTGATGTCTTAAACGTTAACCCCATAAGTTCCTATCCCCACATCTTTGTAAAAGATCGCCAGGGAGTAAAGCTCACAACAACAGCTAGGGTGTTTCCCTTGGTTTGTAAAACTGGGTAGAAAAACTACATAACATATGTCCGCATGAACAATGTTAGATGGGTACAGCCATTCCGCCGGGAATCATAGGGAGCCTGAAACAGGCACCATCACAGAGACGTAGTCCTGGAGAGCCACAGACACTAACTCGCCGGGGACACAAACCTGTTTAAAACCACGCGTGGCCAAACACGGCTCACGGCCGGAGTTTTCATGGTGAAACCGAGAAAACCCCGCCGGAAAGTAACCCACCTCGTTCAGAAACCATCTGAACGCACATAGGACCCGAGAGATAGCCAAAGCACAACTAACCTAGGGTCCACCAATATAATCCGTGGAATTAGCCAATACACAACTAATCCAGGAAACATACATAGTCCGTGGAATTAGCCAATACACAACTAAACCCGGATACACATGACACAGGAGGATAAATTTAAAAATAAATCAATAACACTTGTACATGTGGCAAAGCTACGAGCGGCTGGCTAGGCATAAGCAGACGGCACAAGAAATGTTGAAATATAAACAAAAACACTGGAAATATAACAACAGGAACAACCGCCACCACACCACTGTAGTAAATACTTCCGACCAAGGGAAGACGGACTCGGGTCCCAGAAAAAACTTCACTAAGTGAAGAAAAATACGCTGGGAACATCAGCAAAGCAACGCTACCTCATCAGAAAGATAAAAGGCAGGAGAAATAACGCGTAATGAAAGCCGCCTGCATCACAAGCTAACTCAACTGTGAAAAAGTTCACACGTCCACAACAGGACCACGAGGGTACATCCGAAATAGATGCCCCAAACACACGACCCAAAATACACTGCACTGCGGGCAACCAGCCCAGGACACTCCTGCTACGCATATCCTAACCTTACTCGATACATCCCGGAGTAAACAAATGAGAAAAAACTCACTAGGGACGCAGCAAATGCGGAACCAGCGGAGCGTGGGGAGACACGTCCGGGCAGGCTGAGCGCAGAGCAGAGAAGGAAGAATGATGCCTGAATCAGCGTCTGGTCAAAGATCCACACAAGTACATCCACGATATGATGGAAAGCTTATTGGATAGATATTCTTATTTTCTTTTTGTTTTTTATTTTTTACGAAGTTTTTTCGTAGTGAGAACCCAATTCACAATGACTGAAGCCATGAGTGAGGTCGCGTGCACTCATGATGAAGGCTCCTCAGATTTTAAATGCTCTGCGCGGTAGATTCAAACTACGGCGGTTTAGTGTTTGAAGAGGATGCCTTATGTAATAGGCATGTTCGTCAATGATGGAGGGGCCACTAATAAATATAAAAGTTATCGTGATCCTATATAACACGGGTGACAGTGATGAAATGTTTCAATCCTGACTGTGCTGTAGATAAGCTGTAAGACCCTGTGTGTCATGGTTTGTTGTGGGGTGGTACAGTCACACCACACACACACACCCCCACCACACACACGCATACAGATACACACATAGTTTCCTCCCTGGACCTCCATCAAACTTAGAAAAACACCCCCTGTCCCGGCCTTCGGCCGGTTCCTCTTTAAATTACAGGCTGGCTATCGCTCGCCAGAAAATAATCGACACATAAATGACACAAAAGGTCTTAACATTGAGAACGAAATGGGGCGAAAGGTGTTAAAATTGCCAAAAGTCACGCACACACACACACACACACACACACACACACACACACACACACACACACACACACACACACACACAACACACACACACACAAACACACACACACACACACACACACACACACACACACACACACACACACACACACACACACACACACACACACACACACACACACACACACACACACACACACACACACACACACACGGGTTGGTATGGTTCCTCGGTGTAAAGCTTCGAGTATTCAAGAATATGAAAGATTATTCGGTCATCCCGATAGAGTTGGATTGTAGCGTGGTCCCTCCCTAGCCAACCTGATTAACTATCAGCTTGTGTAAGGCTACACATTCTTCCATCTGAGTATATTTGTTATTATATTTTTCCCACCAACGAACTTCACATCTAAACTCAATTAATGCAATCAACAAATACATGTGTCACTCAGAGGACTCGAACCCAGGATACTCACATCGAAATTCCGCGCACTATGCATTACGCTATTAACACAATATACCATGTTCGGAATTCAGGCACCTCACCGTCGCCAAAGATCACAGGTGACCTTGTAGTTAAGGAAGAAGGTAAAATTCTAGTTTCACGTACACAGCGACAAAAGGGAGGCGCCGTTGTAAAGGCATAGCTTCCCGACCAACTATGAAGATCGGGGAAATTGCTGGGTAAAAGACGTAATATAATGATAATAAACTACATTAACGACACTAGCCTAACCTAACAACCTTACCTAACCTAGTATTATGTAATAGCTATGGTGCCGCATATGGGGAGATTTTTTTTTTTTTTTTTACAGTAGGTATAATTCCTTATAATGCATTTCCGCCGCTTTGGACATATATAGGAATTAAGTATGGTATATGACAACTCTAAAGTAGCCATAGAAATTTAGGAGTATGCTGTGAAAGCGAAACTAGAATTAAACCAGGAAGAATAAGCATTGTAGGCCTACTGTGTCGAGGTTATGAAAACACTGTAAATTTACAGCCTTAAGGGCTTCAAGTGAAAATTATTTCAACAATTATAATAATGATAATAATTTAATATATATAATATTTTCTATGGGTATGAAGGAGACAAAAGGCCTAGCTGTCAGTACCACGTGTATGTTTTAATTGTATTTCAGATAAACACATTTCTGCGTGTTAAATAATGTGTAACAATTTAGTGATCCCTTTTTTTGCAATATACTGTATGCAGAGTTAAACTCAATTTGTATAATTTGCTGGTAACACTTTCCTGAGGATGACTTCACCGAAAACGTGAATAGACGATAATGATGTTCCACAACGCATTCCTTCTCATTACCATACAAATATGAACTCTCTCTCTCTCTCTCTCAGATAATCACTCATGCACCCACAGACAAACACACATACCTATTAGTATATACCCACAAGCAAATATAAACAAATATACTGGAACAACACCCACACACAAGATAAACCCTACTTTCCACAGCAACCAAGCAACACACAATATTCATTAATACGATAAGCCTAAGCCCAATTTAAATTTTAACGCCACATCGGTTTACTGCAGATAACTAAAATGTAATGACAACACAAATACAGGTAATTCTGCAGAACAACAACAACTGTTATTATATTTGTTATGTGTACATTGTAATGGTTTGTGTGTATTTTATTGTTAGAAAGTGTGGAAAGCACTTTTTATTAGCATTTGCATTGTTAATTGAAATTCCGATACCCCAACAATCTAGCGGAGAGTTTGGGAATGCGGAGTTTACTCGATTAAGCTAATGTCTTTGAAAAGACATTAGCCTAACCGGGAAGGATGTAGTTACCGGGTGTACCACTACCGACATACAACATAAATCATCTATAAATACTTATAATAAAATAAATGCTTATGAATCTATAATACTAGGTTAGGTTAGGTTAGGTTAGGTTAGGTTAGGTTGTTTGGGTATTTATCAAGGAAACCGGCCACGAATTTTCCTGGAAATTTGGAAGTCACCCATTAAATGAACATAACCAACCTATACATCATATTAATATATGTTTCAACTTTCGGAAAAACCGTTTTCAATTACTTTGAAAAAGTTAATATTTACCTCCTGTTATCCACAGCCAAAACTGAAGATTGCAGTAACGTAGACTTCATTCAAGTTTTTTTTGGCGACCGTCAACCTTTTATTAATTACATATCAAACCAGCGGGGGTGTGGGGGCGGCAGCCCCCACCTAATATACTAGGTTAGGTTAGGTAAGGTTGTTAGGTTAGACTAATATTACCCCTTATTTTCGTCTTTTACCCCTCAATTTCCCTGTACTTCATAGCCGTCCCCACTATCGGTGGCCGTATCTTAAGATTGTTGGATAATGGGGAAAACGGTTTTTCCGAAAGTTGAAACATATATTGGTTAATATACAGGAGACGCAACAACGTGTTTTTCAGGTATTTTTGTTGGTATTTTGATTTTGTTTTTGGTGTTTTAGGTGAATCTAGTGATGAAATTGAATGGGAATTAAGCATTTACCCATTATCCATCAATCTAAAGACACGCCCCCCGATAGGGGGGAGGGCTATGAAGATCAGGGAAATTGAGGGGTAAAAAGCGTATAGAACACTATAGAACACGATAATACACATTTGTAACCCAAATTTGGCTCGGGTTTGTTCAATTTCCAGACCCATAAAACCCGATTTTTTGAAAACCCGAGCCAAGTTTTGACGAAACTTGGCTCGGATTTAACAAATGTAAAAATGAAAAAAGCACAGTAACCTTGGTAAAATATTGGCTCGGGTTTTGTCAATTTTCAGACCCATAAAACCCGACTTTTTGAAAACCCGAGCCAAGTTTTGACGAAACTTGGCTCGGATTTAACAAATGTAAAAATGAAAAAAACACAGTAACCTTGGTAAAATATTGGCTCGGGTTTTGTCAATTTCCAGACCCATAAAACCCGACTGTTTGAAAACCCGAGCCAAGTTTTGACGAAACTTGGCTCGGATTTAACTAATTTAAAAATGAAAATAACACAGTAACCTTATTAACATGTTGGCTCGGGTTTTGTAAATTTCCATACCCATATAACCCGACATTTCGAAAACACGAGCCAAGTTTTGACGAAACTTGGCTCGGATTTTACTAATGTTCATGTTAAAATTACACAGTAACCCTAATAAAATCTTTGTTTGGGTTTTCATAAGGTTAACATTAGCCTAACCTAACGAAGTAAGAATGGGGTTAACATTAGCCTAACCTAACAACCTTACCTAACCTAACCTAGTAAGAATGGGGTTAACATTAGCCTAACCTAACAACCTTACCTAACCTAACCTAGTAAGAATGGGGTTAACATTAGCCTAACCTAACAACCTTACCTAACCTAACCTAGTATTATTGGTGGGGGCTGCCGCCCCCACACCCCCGCTGGTTGGGTACTGGCTGAATAACTTATTGTTTTACAGTAGGCCTATGTATTTTATTATATTTTTGTTCTCCCTTATAATACATTTCAGCTCTTAATGACATATATAGCAATGATGTATAGCCTATGCTCTACCGGAACTATTAGGCCTAAAAAGATCGATGGGCTAACTGTCGGTCCAAAACATCAGTATAACCAACTAGCCCTTGCATGCCAGTTTAATCCTATGCGAAAAAATCTTTTACTTTATGTTACTTTGCGATCACCCATTAAGATTCCCGAGCTAGCTGTGGTCCGGCTCCTTTATGTTGTCCCAACCAACCAACTAACCTTAATGCACAGAGGAGGTACTGGGCTGCCTGGCTGGCCGCTGGAGGCTCGATCACCACTCATCTTGGTCAACAGCTGGTGGATTTTTGTTTCAAATTTTTCCATGTAAAACAAGTGTATGTGTATTTCAAAACCAGCTGTCCTCGTCAGCTGTATTTGGAACACTGGTTATTGCACTTTGGACAGTTTACACTTATTGGAAGGCGAAAAGGTCTTAAGCAGCCTTAGTGTTTTTAAAGACGGTGGAAAAAGGTTTGATCGGCTCACACCCTCTACACAAGCTGGCCAGAGTCAAACTGACAGCTTATATCCTGGGCCACCTGTTTACCAAATCATGGCATCACCTGATTGGTCGATAGACATCAGTGTCAGTGAACTCGAGTACTCTTGGCATGAATTAGGTAGGGTGATTACTTTGGCCACGATGCCACCAGTATAGTTCATTGCATTCGCCACCAGATGTCTCAGTTGTTGACTGACAGTCACGCAAAAGAAGTCTCCCAGATGAAGACGAAAAAGAAGAAGTGTAAACAAACCCTTAAAACGTAAATATCCATATAATATGTTAGTTTCCCGGGAATGACACCTACATCAACAATTTGGAGAAAAATCACTTAATCACATGCTATTGAGCTTAATTTTTTACCAATATTGTAGCGCCTCCTGTATATTGACCCATATATTAATATGATGTATAGGTTATGTTCATATATTAATATGATGTATAGGTTATGTTCATATATTAATATGATGTATAGGTTATGTTCATATATTAATATGATGTATAGGTTATGTTCATATATTAATATGATGTATAGGTTGGTTATGTTCATTCGATGGGTGACTTCCAAATTTCCAGGAAAATTTGTGGCTGGTTTCCTTGATATTTTCCGTTGTTTGGTTAGGGTAATGTATTTTTGTATCCAAAGGCAGTCAAAATAGACGGGAACATGATGGGGTACACCCGGTAACTACATTCTTGCCGCCTAACCTAACAACCTTACCTAACCTATCCTAGTATTAGGGGTGGAGGCAAACCCCCCCCCCCACCGCTGGTTGGGTATTAAAACAATAAAAGATTGATGGGCGCCGAAAGAAAAGTGATGAAGTTTACAGTGTTTACTCCACAATCTTCAGCTTTGGCTGTTGATAACAGGAAAGTACCAATACAAATGTACTGACATCTTGTAGGTGAAACAAAGTGTCATGGACTGGCTGTAGAAAAAATAACTGAATATTTTATAGGAGAGTGAAAATCAAATTGACAAAATAATAAAAGTAGCACTTATCCGCACATCAGTAAGGTCCCCTGAGTAAGGTAAGAGCGAAATGTTTGTTTCCATAAGACAGGAATCCCGTAATTGAGGAGTTGTTGTTCTGCAGAATACCCGAAATGTGGACACAAAAGCTAAGGTTGGATCACACTGGTCAAGGACCCCCTCGGCCACTGGACTAACAAAAAATTCATAAGACGAAAATGAAGGTAAAGGCATATACAAGGAGCACACCACAACCAGGCAAAGTCCACATGTATATACCAATACAAAACATAATAGTATTTCATAATTGAAGTCGCAGGATCACAACCCCCGTCACTGGTTCACTATAGTTGGTCCAACACTGGCGGACACTCGCAACAATAGTCTAGTTTGGGCTACGGCATCAACACAGATGGTGAACAATAACAGTGCCAGCACGTACCCGGAGGAACATAAACAGATCCCGAAATATTTCGGGGTACACGGCACACAAAAATACGACACAAATACTAACTGGTTTACCAGGTGCTAATTACTTAGGATCTGACTGAATAAGCAAATCTTAATATTTAGCAGTTAATTATTAAACTTTGCTAACAATAGGTATTAGGTTATTAACTATTAATTACTAATTATTAAAATAATTCCGCAAGTAAGTAAAGCAATTACGCAATAAAGAAAACATATGGGAACAATGTTAGTTTAATACCACGAACTGTCCGAGTGTTTTTTTAATTATGTTGTGTTCATTTGCATCAATATATAGTGTTTGTAATTAATTAGAAATCTTGGAAAACACTTTTTTCCCCATTTTCTATCGATGTTGAGACACTCTCCCCGATAGTGGGGAGGGCTATGATTTGAAGACATTAGTCTAACCTAATAACCTCACCTAACCTATCCTACTATTATGGGTGGGGGATACCGCGCCCCCCCCCCCCGGCTGGGTACTAATCCCTTGGTAAAAAAAAAAAAAAAGGCTGTCGATTATACAAAGGCGAAAGAAAAGTCGATGAAGTCTATTGTGTTTACTCTGCAATCTTCAGCTTTGATTGTACGTTGATGACAGGTAAGTACCGTATTGACAACCTTGTTACGAAAAAGACATTTTAGTACCATACTTTTTTATTAGGTTTTGCCGAGGGTTAAAACAAATTTTCATATGATCTTTAGAGCATATAGATTCCATATTTTTCTTCAAATATATCAAAACAAATCGTGGTATTAAAATAACATTGAACCAACATATGGTAGCACCTGAAGGGGTTAATTAATAAAGGGATACGAAAAACCACTCAGCTATTGTTGTGGACTATACTCCCAGGCCGGTGACAGCTCTCCAAGATATCCGTGGCAGTAAAATATCCTGGTATGATGTTATGGTGTTAAATCCAGGGACACACGACGGGAGCTGGTGTTATCACTATCACAGCCTAGAATACAGTGTCTGTCTGTTCTAACCCGGCCTCACACCAATAGGCTAATCCATTACCAGGTAGGGGAGTTCCTCCACACCGAACGGAACCACTTAATACACCACTTTATTCACTACCCACATACAGTATGCCCATATACGGCCCTTAATACGTCATCAATGACATCAGCAAGCAAGATATTACTTCATAATATCATAAGGATATACCTTCTAACTCGGCAAACTACCCAACCAGGTATGTGGGGAGAGGCTCACCACCGACATACAGTAGGTTACCAAATGAAGTCCACTAGATGGTAAATAAATGCCTAAAATCGCTACAATAATGCCACAGTCTCTACAATATAATATTATCTCTAAAATGGTTCAATTCCTCAAAATATTGCTAGATTTCATGCTGCTAGATGTGAAAATTTGCCTTTAGATCGAAGTAAATACCTCTAGATCTAGCGGGAAAGTAGCTAAATTGGCAACACTGCCCCCGACCTCGATCAAGGGAGGGCAGTGGGGACTCTGTGAACCCTTTATACTCGAATTTCTAGTCGTACTACCAAAAAGGGTCATAGAACAAAAAGTGCCGCAAATTAATTGATTAGGTTAGTGTTAAAATATCAAGGAGATCCAGATATACTTCAGGTATATATACATAGGTTGGTTACAGACACAATGTATTTGGATGTACACTCGACCAAAAACCAATCTTTACACTGGTGAGCTGTAAATAATATAGTGTGAACGGAATGAATCGGGTGAAACATAAGTCTCCGAGGTATTATCATAAGATTTCGACCCACTTCCAGAATGTTTAGAGCGTTATGTAAAGATTGTTTTTTGGTCGAGTGTACCTGTACGTCTGGAACACAATAGTTTTGTCATAACCTCACAGGAGTATTTACACACTCCTGTGACAATGTATATATTTATATATATATATTTGTTTTGTTATTTGTGGATGAGGGAGACAAAAGGCAAAACTCCCTGTGACGAGTGCCTTTCCTAGAGTTGAAAGAGTGACAGGGCCAAAATCAAGGAATGTTCGAGCCAAAATGTCTGGACACACGAGTTTGAAGCAATTTAAGTCATAGGATGAGGGAAAGATGGATTCATGGAGAGAGTTCCAGAGCTCATCTGTTGAATAGAAGAATGATTGAATGAATGAATGAAGATAAAGAGTGTCGGGGCTTGACCCAACGTGCATGAATGTTAAAATTAGAGTGGGGAGGGGGGGGGGGGATTGCTTGTGACTATCGAAATTATTGAGAGTAAAATTTGCCAAGAAGGGGTGGAGACTAATTTTAGGTGGTAAAAGCCTAAAGAGTATTAATCTAGAGTGTACGTAAAGGCTGCGAGAAAAAGGGTGACAATTTTGGATGGAAAGGGTCTAAAAATTGACCAAAACATTGAAACTGGTCACTTGAATGGTGAAAACTGGAAGCAATAATAATTTTTTATAAATGTTATCCCTGTAAGTAGCACGATATTCCTATGTATTATATCCCTGGACACTAATTTCTGACCATGTTGTTGTTGTTGTTGTTCCCCAAGCTGCCTGGCCGAACAGCCCCAAGGCCCCAAGCAAGGCCAAGGCCATAACCGAGTGCCCCCACATAACCCTCCCTGCCGACCACAATAAAGCCTGGGTGACCGAAGCCACTCCATGGCGGGGAGCTGAGGAGGGCGACAGAAACCCCCGGGAAACCAAAGCCCAATCCCAGGGCCCTGTGCCCCTCAGCAATTATGAAGAGAAAGCTGAGGGGCAAAGGAAAAAAATGTGACGCTTTGGCTTCCAATCTTGGTAGATTGGGAGGTCAATCCACGGAAGAGACGCCGTCACTTGAGATCTAGAAAATATATAAGTAAAAGGAACAGTCAGAGTAAGCTATGGGTATGGCAGATATCGCTCAGTTCTCACTCTGATAGACCAGCCCATCACCATTTTCTGACCATGTTATGTTTGGCGGTGTAGGAGAGAGAGAGAGAGAGAGAGAGAGAGAGAGAGAGAGAGAGAGAGAGAGAGAGAGAGAGAGATGGATGAATACTATATATACTGTACATATATAGGCCTATACTGTATATATTTTGTTTTTTCTATATTCCATCTGCTCCCTCTAGGGCATAGGCTGAGAGCCTGTACATTCAGCTGTTATTGAACGGTGAAGCCCGTGAGGTATCGTTCAAGTCTAGGGGGTGAGACATGTGAAGCACTTTTATCTGCAACCAGCCCCTGCCATCTTGCCTTCGCAGGATGCATGGGGCTTAGTTGCTCACTCATGGCTCGAAGCAGCCCCATCACTGAAGCTGCCTCACTCCAGTGCTTCACTGTCTCATCTCTTAGACTCGGACCCTCACTCTCAGAATGCCACCTATTGAGCAATGAGCTCACTAGTCATTGCCCCCCTTTAGCATGTTTTTGAATATGGGAATATTCATACATTGCTATTTAATTAATCAGGGAACAATGAGGGTATTTTTTTGACGTTTCGGTGGTCATTGTGGTAATGCACTGATACTAGGTACAGCACACATTCCATCCCAACAATATCTTCCCATTGACATATCAGGATTCGAACCCGGGTCCATTGGATTACCAGTCCAGTGACAAGACCACTCCACCACACCTCCCCTTTGTTATAGGATTGAGCGTGTGTGTGTGTTTTTACAATTTACAGTATGTGTGTGCATGTGTGTGCTTGTGTGACAATAGTAAATAGTTCCATTTCAATATAGTTAAAAAAACACACTGCTATCTTGTCGCCTGGCTTGAAGCACTTGTTTTTTATTATCGTTTTATGTTCGACCTTTCTTATCTTCGTTTTCTTTTCGATTTTCTGAACTAAACGTGACTGTTAGCCGATATGGAGAGAGAGAGAGAGAGAGAGAGAGAGAGAGAGAGAGAGAGAGAGTCTTACATAGATGTACAGAGATACACTGGCCACACAGACCTTACGATCCAAACGAGGTGGTCAGGACTTCATTCTATTAGAGATAGCTAACCCGAGAGTAAGGTAAGGAAAGGATAGCAAAGAAGAGAAAGAGAGAGAGAGAGAGAGAGATAATGAAGCCATACAAAATACCAACTAATTAATGACTTCCTCAGAACAAAGCTAAATATTCTGTTCATCCTACAAAGTAATACACAAACATAAAAACAGAGAGAGAGAGAGAGGGTGGTGCAGAGATGGGCAAAGAAGCAATGGGAAAACAGCACAAAACAGAAATTAAGACATGGAAATATTGTAAGTAAGCAATGGTGGGGCATAGTTAAGGAGAAACAGGGAAATTATAGAGATGAAACTATCCCGCCACTAACTCTTCCAGATGGTACAGTAGCATTAAAAGCAGAAGAAAAGGTTATAGCACTAGCCCAACATTTCTCTGCAAAGATGTCTGTACCAAATCCACAACACCAGCCACCTAAAATGCCTGTAACAGCGCAAAATGAAAAAATAAGTTTTGTGACCACAAAACAAAAATAAAGTTTATGAACACCTAAACAACCTGGATGAGAGGAAAGCAGTAGGACCAGATGGTATCAGCCCACGCACAATGAGAAGATGTGCTAAAGAACTAGCTGGTCCATTATGTATTATCTTTAATAACTGTCTAACTGAGAATCAATGGCCAGGAATATGGAAATTGAGCAATGTCGTCCCGGTGCATAAGAAAGGAAGTAAGTGTGACATGAAGAACTACCGTCCTGTATCATTACTTTCCATTACAAGCAAAGTTCTGGAAAAAATAATATCATCACGCCTCACAGATCATCTGGTAAAATATCACCTATTATGTACAAGACAGTATAGATTTAGGAAAGGTTACTCCGCTGCCGACCTCCATCTCCTATTATCATCCGAGTGGACTGCTGCACTTGACAAAGGGAAACGCACCTGTGTTCTAGCATTAGATATTGAAGGTGCCTTTGATAGAGTGTGGCATAGGGGATTGCTGGAGAAACTACAGTCAGTAGGAGTAGCAGGTGGTCTCTATGAAATTATAGAAAACTACTTAAAGAATAGAAAACTTAAAGTAGTCTTGAATAATAAGGAATCTGTACATCACAACATCAAGGCAGGAGTACCACAAGGGAGCGTCCTGGGACCTCTATTGTGGAATGTTTTCATTAACGACCATCTTCACCTCATTCCTGAAGCCCAAGCATTTGCTGATGATGGAACATTTTCAGTTACCTATGATCCAAAAGAGGAAGCAGCTGCAGTAGCCTTGGTCAATAAGAGACTGGATCACATTACAAAATGGGGTGAAAAGTGGCAGGTTAGATTTGCTCCTCATAAGACCCAACTTATGATTATCTCTAGGGCTGATGCACAATTACAATTAAACTTCAATGGAATCATCATTAATTCAAAGAATGAGGTTGACATATTAGGTGTCGTCTATGATAAAAAGTTAAATTTCAAAACACACATAGAAAACATTGCTAGAAAAGCTTCAGCAAAATTAACTTCTCTCAGGAAAATATCAAGCCTGTTAGACAAAATAGGAAAGGAGATTTTGTACAAAGCCCAAATCAGATCTGCAATGGAGTATTCATTTATCGCATGGGGAGGTGCGGCAAATATACATTTGAAACACTTGGACAAGGTATCTATATTTGAAAAATTCTTCAAAAGTTGCATAAAATAATATGAAGAAAGGCGTCATGGCATACTGAATGGGTTAACTTACGATAATACAAATCTTACGTTAGATATAATATATCTATAATATAGTTATAATAACTAAGGGTAGCGCCAACGAACTTGACACTAATCTTGATCCTTAACTTCATTTAACTCAAAATGAAATTAATTAATCGGGATGACGTTTCTAAATTTTGGGAAGAGTCCACCAAGAAATAGGTGTGGATATTTACAGCCAGTTTGCTCAAGGCCCTTTTTAGTTACAGAGAGCTCAGGGATCAAGATAATTGTCAAGTTCGTTGGCGCTACCTATAGTTATAATGATCGGTAAGATTGTGAAGTAGATTAAATATGCAGTACAAAAGATCAGGTCCTTTATGCATATTATAATTCCATATGTACATTATTTACAAAGCAAGATTATTAGTCCAGGAGCCAAGGGGTGTTTGCATGCATGAAAGAGCCAGAAAATCACCCGCTTGATTTAGTTAGAGGGTCCACTGGGACACCTTTTTAGCGAGGGTAGACATCCCGAAACCCGGCAGTTATCGTGTTATTCGGAATTTTCGCTGAATTTAATGAAATCAAAATAACTCCTTTTTTTACGTGTGACGGTTACATAAATTGCAATAACTCGGCAATGAAATGGTCTACAGAGCTCTTTCACCACTCAAAATAAAGCTTGAAGAATTATCTATTCAATGGATACAAACACAATAAGATTGGGCAATACCCAAGGTCACAAGAGGTCAAAGTATGACCTTTCCTGATGAGGAACTAACATTTATGACTTTTCAAAATTAAATATTTGTGAAAAATAGGTAAATGGATTGAACGTTTAATGTTTTTATATTCTGGTTAGGTACACCATAGGCAAGTTTTTAAAATTAGTTTGAAAAGTTGATTACGTATTTTAACCCCTTGGCGTCCAGTACAATAATATGAAGTTTGCGAATGATATACCAATAATAGCTATGTATTGGTTATATAATTATGGTACTACTGAGTCAGCTAAAGTTCTATCAAAACACTCTGTATCACAGTATCACACATTGCATATATATCTTCAAAGCAGATTTCAATTATTTTTTGTCCCATTAATGAATGACCTACTTTTGGGGAGAGGGGTGAGCCGGGGATACAGTTGGAAATGTATTCTGTGATGTGTCACATTAATGGCCTAGGTTTTGACATCCTTTCACCTGACATTTGCAGTAAGGGCAGCATTTCATATCTAGTTGTCTGCAGACACAGCGTTTAGTAGAGCAGGAGGTACATTTACAGGGCATTGCAAAGTCATTCGGTAGCAAGACTTGAAGATGGTCCGGTTGAAGAATGCCATCTTCTTCAATGAAACCAAAGTCTCTGGGATCTAGTTGAGGATTGCTTAGGCAGTGTAGCTGTAGATATGTCCCAAAGAATTCCCTGAGGACATGACCTTTGACTGATCGGCTGGTGGGAGGCAGTTCCAAAATGGTCTTTTTGCTGTGGTGGTAGAGGTAGTACCGTAATTCATCCATTGTTCTGCATGAGGTTCCTGATTTGTACACATTCACAAGGAACTCTTCCACCAAGATGAAGTTAATAAAGTTCAATTCCTTTCTAAAATCAATCAGATAATGCACCGGATCTGCCTTCAGTGCAGCAGCCTTTGTACCAAATTTACTTGTGGAATCACAACCAGTGAGATGGTGCAGGGCAACTAAGATTTTGCAAGTATCTGATCCCAACTTATCGCCTAGAACATGAAGGGGTATGTATCTTGTGGTACTACCAACACCAGTACGAATCCACATCTCTCGTAGGTCATGTGCCTTCAGAAGCGACCAGTAGTGTAGGGCCAAGATTACTACATCAGTATCATTTGATATAATAACCACTCTCTTAGTCCCATTCTCAACTGCATGACGAGCATGTGGGATAATTCTGACGTCGGCTTCTTCAATCGTTGTGTCTAGATCAGGTAATGGTGTCTCTTTTCCATTCAAAATAGCCAGGCTTGGTTCAATTTCAGGTGGAAGTCCAATCGAGCTAACAACTGTATCTGTCATCGGTTTTGGCTTGGTTAAGATGCGTTGTCGAATGAGTTTCTGTAGCTTGAATTTGTTTGCAGATGAGGGCCAGAATGCATCCATTGTGACTGGCAATTGCGTTCCTGTACCTATCCCATATAAATCAATTGGGCTGCAACCACACCTAGTTCTTTCTCTGTCCTTCACTGAACCATCAATGTATGTGTCAAAGACGAAGTCGACACGTTTAGAGTTGCTGCCAAGTCCATATGACACCTCCAAGAACTTATCGCAGAGTTCACCAAAGGTGTTCATCTGGGATACCCGCATACGACGAAGGCCTGCCATTACATCAATGATAGTCACTGTATTTGCTGGCTTCCATTTAGATGGTGGTATATAGTCTGCTTTTTCAAGGTGTTTTTCTAACTCAGTGCACAGTTCACTTTTGTTTGGTTTGGTCATTAGTCCATTCTTGTCAAAGAGGTAACTGCTGTCAATCAGGTCAAACCCCAGCAAATGTTTCATGTCATATCCTCGGACACTAGCAATGTCATAGATCTTCTGGGTTTCTGCCATTTGCTTCTTGGTCTCTTTGCTTGTAGAGTTCAACATGTGCAAAGGGGTTCGCTTTTTACCATTATTTACAATGTAAAAGATGACTTGATACACAGATAGTACTTTTTTTATCTTGGAAGATCTAGTGTCACTCTCCTCATAAATTTCAGGCTCACCATCTACAATATTGTCACTGTGTAAAATATCAACATCAAAAAGAGCTGAAAAAAAGTCTGCAACGTCACTGGGAATTATCATGTCAGAATATGCTTTCTCAAGTTCAATGGCATCACAGAACCTGTCATTCAGCTCAAAGTCTTCGTTGAGGATGCCATCTCTTAACATGGTACTACACTTTCTTACTGTTTCCCTATCTAACGACCTTTCACTTCTCTCTGGCTCTGTCTCAGCTGCACCTGGCTTGAAAACAATGGTGTTTTTTTTTTAACCGGTTGGGACAAAAAATGAGACATCCCCCCCAAACAGGTGGATTAGGTACATTTTCACATCCCTGTTTGTGTACGTAAAACGAGTTTGATCATTACTCCGCGCTTCATTACAGCACTTGGAAATATAAGTCAGGTTATAGCATCTGCCCGAGTTCAACCCTGGTTCTAAAACTTTCATAAAATTTGCAAAGATATCAAACTTCTGCTGGCCAGTTGGCGTTGACGATGATTCAGTTGCTACTTTCTCTCCTTTCCTGATGTAGTTACGAATACACTGGCTGTGACAGTAAAGATCCGCTCCAAATACGGCATTCGCATCTTGCAAGTCGGAAGTTCGGGTAAACACATCATCCTGAAGTATCATGGCTGCCTTTAGGAATGATTCAGCCCGTCCTATTTCAGAAATCCTCCATTTATCGTATACGTTGTTGTGTTTTGGATTTCCACAAATGACACATTTCTTTAAAAACTTGTTAATATTAGCTGGCAGAGATGCGGGGTCTCGAGAATCCACCATAGACCGTCTACTCCTTTTAGAGGATGAGCTATCCTCTGGGGAATAAGCAGCAATATCCGTGGAGACTTCGGTTAACTGCTTGAGTTTATCCAGTGTTTTCTTGAGGGTATACTGTTTATAACATTCGTTAGTAACATGGTATAAGAATTTGCCTTTGTCCACTTGCTTCAGGCTTTCAAAAACTACGTCCTTTCTCACTTCCCCTGCTTCAATGATACGTGCCCTGCCATTCTCTGTGCTGGTCGTTTCACATTTATCATCATACTTTTGGCAGATTATGCATTTCTTGGGATCGGAAGAACCACTTGAGGATGGTGACTGTGATGCCCTTAATCTTTTCTTTGGTAAGCCAGACATTCTTCACTGAAAAAAAAAAATAATAATAGTTTTCCCAAAATTTTAAATGAACAATATATGAACAGAGAACATAAAATATACTGTATTAACTCATTTTTGCAATCCTAAAGAATACAAATTACGGCATATATCTGTTATGCTTCAGTACGTTGATACGGTATATATACCTTTTATTGATTGCTACACAGGGGTTAAAATACGTAATCAACTTTTCCAACTAATTTAAAAAACTTGCCTATGGTGTACCTAACCAGAATATAAACGCATTAAACGTTCAATCCATTTACCTATTTTTCACAAATATTTAATTTTGAAGTCATAAATGATAGTTCCTCATCAGAAAAGGTCATACTTTGACCTCTTGTGACCTTGGGTATTGACCAATCTTATTGTGTTTGTATCCAATGAATAGATAATTCTTTAAGCTTTATTTTGAGTGGTGAAAGAGCTCTGTAGACCATTTCATTGCCGAGTTATTGCAATTTATGTAACCGTCACACGTAAAAAAAGGAGTTATTTTGATTTCATTAAATTCAGCGAAAATCCCGAATAACACGATAACTGCCGGGTTTCGGGATGTCTACCCTCGCTAAAAAGGTGTCCCAGTGGACCCTCTAACTAAATCAAGCGGGTGATTTTTCTGGCTCTTTCATGCATGCAAACACTATATTGTTCTTATGGGGGATCACCGGCTTTTTTAGTTTTTATCTTTCTCTCCTTTTCTCTCTTTCCCTGGCTTGTATCCATTTGGCCCCATTCAGCCAACTGTTTTAAGATATGTATCCCCATCCAGGTGTCGATTTCTTCCTGGCGAGCGATAGCGAGCCACCATTGTATGGAGAAATCCGGCTTCGCCGGAGAAATTTTTCTATCGAAAAGTTTACAAATTTATCTTGCTGTCAAAACAAAAATATATATATGCTGGATCGCTACCACTCACCAGGAAAATATTGACACCTGGATGGGGGTAAACGTCATAAAACAGTAGGCTGAATAGGGCCGAATGGATACAAGCCAAAGAGAGAGGGAGAGAAAGAGAAAAAAAGCGAGGTGGGCTCCGTTAGATATGTGATATAAATCTAGGTGTATTTTTTTCTGATAATATTTAGTAAAAATATCCAAATGGTCTTTTATAACAATGCTCCGTTTTTCATTGGGCAAACAAATATAAAATGATGGAATTTTTCTTGTGATGGAACTGATTAGATTTTTTCTTATATGTTGTAATTTTACGTGTTGTATTTTTTCGTTGTTAAAATTTAGGTAAAAAATATAGATTTTTCTTTGTTTCATATTAGATAGAAATGAAATAAAAAGTTGGAGATTTTTTCACTTGAATAATAGTAGAGAGAGACAATGGAAATTATGCATGTATTTATATCTGTCTTTCTCTTTGTCCATCTTTTTTTTTTTTTTTTTTTTTTTTTAAGAGACAATGAACGGAGGAAGGAAAAACACAGATAAAACAAAAAGGTCCATGTGCCTAAAGGCATCCTCCATTCATAAAATGTTTGTAACAACTGGATTTAAACATTTGTAGATTGTAAGTTTGTGGAAAGCAATTCGAGGGAAGTGAATTCCAAAGAGTAGTAGCTCTGGGGATAAATGAATTCTGATAAGCAGAAGTTCTGCATTGTGGAGGAGAAAGTGTAAATTCATGGGCGCTCTCAGCTGCCCTAGTTCTACGGGGAAAGATGTGGAGAGGCGGCACAATTGAAGCAAGTTCCTCGGAACAATTGCTGTGAAAATATTTGTAGAATAATACAAGGGATGCAACGTTTCTTCGTATGGATAATGTAGGAAGGTCCTGTGTGATTGCAGGGTTATTGATTAATCTAATAGCTTTATTTTGAATTTTGTCCAACTGCCTCAATGCAACCACTCCACTTCCACCCCACAGAGGTGAACAGTAATCCATCTGAGAACGCACATGACTTTTATATATCACGGCCAACTGCTCGTCAGTGAAGAATTCTCGAACTCTGTACAGGAGTCCCAGTTTTTTAGAGGCATTCTTAGCAATGCTTCTAACATAATGTGCCCAGCTCAAGTTAGTAGTTAATGTTACACCGAGAATGTCAATACTAGGGGAAGTGGGAATATTTACATCATTAAAAAATATATGGGAGTCAGTGAGATTCTGTCGGTTAGAAAATTGAATGTACTTGGTTTTCTGTGCATTAAAGGAAACTAGATTCTTTTGTCCCCATCCATTAATTCTAGAAAGGTCCTGGTTCAGAGAAATTGCAGTGTTTATTTTTGAATTTATAAGATCGGGTTGGGTGAAAGAATTGGTAAATGTGAAGGAACTGTGGAGTGTTGAGTCATCTGCGTAGGAATGTATTGGATTATGAGTGGTAGATATGAGATCATTGATATGAATGAGGAACAGAATTGGGGCCAAAACTGATCCCTGGGGAACACCAGCATTTATTGAGTGAAATTGAGAATAAAGGCCATCTACCATTACACGTATTTTTCTGTTATGAAGATAAGAAGAAATTAGTGGAACTAATGATGCAAGGCCGTAGTGTGACATCTTCGACAATAAGGATTGATGCCAGACTCTATCAAATGCCTTTGATATATCCAGTGCTATTGTATGTGTTTCACCATGTTGGTCTGTAGCTTGGTTGATTTGATGCGTAAGAAGGCAAAGCATGTCTGCAGTTGATCGACATCGTCTAAAACCATATTGCCTATCACTGATTAATTTATTATTCTCAAGATGCTTAATTATGTGATTATTTAATATAATTTCAAAGACTTTACCAAGAGTGGAAGTTATAGCTATTGGTCTGTAGTTTGATGGATCTGAAGAGGCACCTTTTTTAGGAACTGGATGGATGTTTGCTTCTTTCCAGGGTACTGGGAAGCATGAGGTATGAGTACACAGACGGACTAATTTTGCCAATACAGGAGCGAGCACCAAGGAGCAATTCTTAAGTACTATTGGAGGAATTTCATCTGGACCAGGAGCCTTATCTACCGAGAGATTCTGCAAAATAGTTTTGACATGTCTGGTGTGGATCTTAAGTGAGGGAATTTCAGGCGAATTAAAATTAAGTACAGGGACATCTTGATTTATTTCATCTAAGGTTGAGTTGGTGGAGAAAATATCCGCAAGAAGGTTAGCTTTTCCTCGTGGGTCACTTACAAGATTGCCAGTCGGAGATTTTAATGGTGGAATGGATGAAGCAGTAGTGAAGTTGGATTTAAATGAGTTAAGAGTAGACCAAAATATTTTGTTATCATTTGGATTATTTAGAAGTTTATTTGCCTGCTTGTGGAGAAAGTTTGATTTAGTTAGGTTTAATACAGTTTTGGCATGATTTCTGATGTTTCTAAAGTAATTAAAGGCTTCATGTGTTTTTGATCTTGTGTATGCATTGTAGGCTATTGCTTTTTGTTCAGTTACTCTAGCACAATTATGGTCAAACCATTTAGGTGAATTAGATCTTTTACTGTACTTTGATGAGGAATAAAAGTTTCCATTCCAATTTTTACAAAATCTTGTATGTGGCTCAAGGTGGAGTGTGCATCATTAGAAAAGAAAGAGGTCCAGGGAATATCAATAAAGAAACCTTGAAGACCCTCCCAGTCTGCCCTATCGTAATGCCATTTAGTCACCAAAACAGGTTCAGAGTGGGAAGGTGTGGTAGGTGATAGACAGGTGGCCTGTATCAGACAGTGATCAGAAGATCCAAGCGGGGACCTCACTGTAACATCATAATTTTCTGAATTGGTTGTTAAAAATAAGTCCAGTAGGTGGGAATTATGATTAGGATTATCTGGTACACGGGTGGGTTGGTTGACTAGTTGAGTGAGATTAAATGAGTCTGCAAATAGCTCACATTCAAGACCAGCATCATCAGTCCTGGCTGAATGAGTGAGCCATTCAACATTATGAACATTAAAATCACCCAACACAGTGATTTCAGAAGAAGCATTTAAGTTGAGGACACTGAGTTGTGAGGACAGAGAATCAAAAAGACTTTGCTCCGGAGGAGTATTTGGGGAACGGTAAATTTATCTATCTATCAATCTATCTATATACATATAGTCTATCTTTCCATACTGTATTTATCCATCTATCTATCTATCTATCTACATACAGTATCTATCTTTCTTTACTGAATTTATCCATCTATCTATCTATCTATCTATCTACATACATTATCTATCTTTCTATACTGAATTTATCCATCTATCTATCTACATACATTATCTATCTTTCTATATTGAATTAATCCATCTATCTATCTATCTACATACAGCATCTATCTCTCTATATATACTGTATGTATCCATCCATCTATCTATCAATCTATCTATCTACATACAGTATCTATCTTTCTATACTGTATTTCTCCATTTATCTATCTACATACAGTATCTATCTTTCTATACTGTATTTATCCATCTATCTATCTATCTATCTACATACAGTATCTATCTTTCTTTACTGTATTTATCCATCTATCTATCTATCTATCTACATACAGTATCTATCTTTCTTTACTGTATTTATCCATCTATATATCTACAGTATCTATCTACATACAGTATCTATCTTTCTATATTATTTATCTATCTGTCTATCTACATACAGTATCTATCTTTCTTTACTGTATTTATCTATTTATTTATCTATCTATCTATCTATCTATCTACATACAGTATCTATCTTTCTATACTGTATTTATCCATCTATCTATCTACATACAGTATATATATTTCTATACTATTTATCTATCTATCTATCTACATACAGTATCTATCTTGCTATACTGTATTTATCCATCTATCTATTTATCTATCTATCTATCTATCTACATACAGTATCTATCTTTCTTTACTGTAATTATCTATCTATCAGTATATCTACATACAGTATCTATCTTTCTATACTGTATTTCTCCATCTATCTATCTATCTATCCACATACAGTATCTATCTTTCTATACTGTATTTATCCATCTATCCAACTGTCTACTGTATATCTGTTTATTTGTCAATCTTTATCACAACATATGTACATTATCTATGGTTCTATTTATCACAATTACAGTATATGCCATCTATATTCACTGCCATTTCCATTCTTCTTCTCTATGTCTACCCGTACACCTATCTATCTATATTCATATTTAAAATCAGGCAATATACTGTATGTATATATATATATATATATATATATATATATATATATATATATATATATATATATATTATATATACAGGGTGTCCCACGAGTTTTTTCAAATACTTCCAGAGATGAAAGATTAAATAATTCTAAGTAAAAACTGTTAAATACACATAGGCTTTTTGGGGCATTGTTTTGTAGCTATGGACCCTTAAAGTCAACATTTTGGTGTTTTTTGTAATTTCTAACCCTGTTTTTCTTCAATAAGATGAGGATAGGAAAACAAAAATATGAAGTGTATTATGAAGCATGATATCAATACTGCAAACTGACACCAAAAACTTCCCTACTTCGTACTTCATATTCCCTTGACATGGAGTTGAATATTACAAGAAACCAACAAAACTTAATTTTAAGCTTATCACCACGGACAGAAGAAAGGAGCTACCAAGGATTGTTTGGTGTGTTCATTAAGTATTGATACCATGCACCATCATAAAGCATTTAACGTTATCGCTATCCATTTTTATTACTCGGAAAATGGGTTTAAACTGACAGAAAACACCAAAAAAATCCTCCGTAGCTCCTTTCTTCTTTCCGCGATGATGAGCTTAAAATTATGTTTTGTTAGTTCCTTGTAATATTCAGTTTGAAGTATTGATATCATGCTTCATAATACACTTTATTGTTTTTTTTCCTATCCTCATCTTATTGAAGAAAAACAGGGTTAGATATTACAAAAAACACCAAAATGCCGACTTTAAAGTTCCATAACTACAAAACAATGCCCCAAAAAGCCTATGTGTATATAACAGTTTTTACTTAGAATTACTTAATCTTTCATCTCTGGAAGTATTTTACAAAACTCGCGGGACACCCTGTATATATATATATATATATATATATAGAGAGAGAGAGAGAGAAAGATAGATAGATAGATAGATATACTGTAGATATAGATAGATAGATAAAATATAGTGCACATGGGAATGGCGCCAATTGAATTTTGGGAACGAGAGAACGTGAGATTGAGTGGGAGTGAGAGTGGAATTGTAAATGAACGTGAATGACGAGAGAGAGAGAGAGAGAGAGAGAGAGAGAGAGAGAGAGACAGAGACAGAGACAGAGACAGAGACAGAGACAGAGAGAGAGAGAGAGAGAGAGAGAGAGAGAGAGTTACACAGAGTTACACAGATACTCAGATCTTGCGGTCCCAGCTAGGTGGTCCGGCCTTAATACTACTAGACAGGGACAGTTTATAGTGGAAGAATAGGACAGTAAATTAGAAGGCTCTCTCTCCACCCTCCGCTTCCTCCGGCTAATATGCCTTACCGGAAAATTGGATGAAGTGTAACCGTATGGTTCAGGAAATGCCCACAAATAAAGCTTTTATATAGTATAGGAAGAAATTAGTTTGAAAGGGATATAACACATGCCTATTAATTAATATCAATCCAATCTTCATCAGATGATCGTCCAGTCTTTTCTTAAACGTATCAATAGAATTACTATCGACCACCTCCCTTGGTAAACTATTCCACTCTTTAACCACATTGTATGTGAAGACATTTTGTCACATCTAAGGATGCCATTTTTCTAATTAATATCATTCCATTACCTCGGGTTGCAGCATTGTTATTAATCGTGAACAGTGCACTGATATCTACCATGTCAAATCCTTTAAGTATCGTAAAACACTAGATAAGTTGGCCTCGCAACCTTATTTTCTTGCATTTCCCACCCATGTATTATCAACAGTTATACCTTACACTTTATATATTTCCCACCCATGTATTATCAACAGTTATACCTTACACTTTATATATTTCCCACCCATGTATTATCAACAGTTATACCTTACACTTTACTCTTACACTCTTTTTCACCTCATTAGTTTTCATTTAATAAGATGCTTCACCCCATTTTGATGTTGATTTTTTTCTGGGAGAGCAACAGCGAGCCTGCAGTTTAGCTTGAGAGGGTCTGGACAAGTGTTCTTTTAGTATAAGGGGCACACACACATACACAGTCACACACACACACACAGTCACACACGCACATGAACAGTCACACACACACACAGTCACACACACACCCACACACACGCACAGTCACACACACACACAGTCACTCACATACACACACACACAGTCATACACATTCGTAAATGACAAGAACAATCGAAACTACAATAATAATTAGCCCCTTCAGTACCGGCGACGTCTTTTTAACTATATTCTAGCTACATTTGTACTATTTTATGAAGCTTAGGAGTCATATACGGTAACTTAAAAGATTAAGTGAGTTAGTATGTAGCCTTTTAATGGGTAGATTAAGTGAGTTAGTACGTAGCCTTTTAATGGGTAGATTAAGTGAGTTAGTATGTAGCCTTTTAATGGGTAGATTAAGTGAGTTAGAATGTAGCCTTTTAATGGGTAGATTAAGTGACTTAGTATGTAGCCTTTTAATGGGTAGATTAATTGAGTTAGTATGTAGCCTTTTAATGGGTAGATTAAGTGAGTTAGTATGTAGCCTTTTAATGGGTAGATTAAGTGAGTTAGTATGTCGCCTTTTAATGGGTAGATTAAGTGAGTTAGTATGTAGCCTTTTAATGGGTAGATTAAGTGAGTTAGTATGTAGCCTTTTAATGGGTAGATTAAGTGAGTTAGTATGTAGCCTTTTAAGGGGTAGATTAAGTGAGTTAGTATGTAGCCTTTTAATGGGTAGATTAAGTGAGTTAGTATGTAGCCTTTTAATGGGTAGATTAAGTGAGTTAGTATGTAGCCTTTTAATGGGTAGATTAAGTGAGTTAGTATGTAGCCTTTTAATGGGTAGATTAAGTGAGTTAGTATGTCGCCTTTTAATGGGTAGATTAAGTGAGTTAGTATGTAGCCTTTTAATGGGTAGATTAAGTGAGTTAGTATGTAGCCTTTTAATGGGTAGATTAAGTGAGTTAGTATGTAGCCTTTTAAGGGGTAGATTAAGTGAGTTAGTATGTAGCCTTTTAATGGGTAGATTAAGTGAGTTAGTATGTAGCCTTTTAATGGGTAGATTAAGTGAGTTAGTATGTAGCCTTTTAATGGGTAGATTAAGTGAGTTAGTATGTCGCCTTTTAATGGGTAGATTAAGTGAGTTAGTATGTCGCCTTTTAATGGGTAGATTAAGTGAGTTAGTATGTAGCCTTTTAATGGGTAGATTAAGTGAGTTAGTATGTAGCCTTTTAATGGGTAGATTAAGTGAGTTAGTATGTAGCCTTTTAAGGGGTAGATTAAGTGAGTTAGTATGTAGCCTTTTAATGGGTAGATTAAGTGAGTTAGTATGTAGCCTTTTAATGGGTAGATTAAGTGAGTTAGTATGTAGCCTTTTAATGGGTAGATTAAGTGAGTTAGTATGTAGCCTTTTAATGGGTAGATTAAGTGAGTTAGTATGTAGCCTTTTAATGGGTAGATTAAGTGAGTTAGTATGTAGCCTTTTAATTGGTAGATTAAGTGAGTTAGTATGTAGCCTTTTAATGGGTAGATTAAGTGAGTTAGTATGTAGCCTTTTAATGGGTAGATTAAGTGAGTTAGTATGTAGCCTTTTAATGGGTAGATTAAGTGAGTTAGTATGTCGCCTTTTAATGGGTAGACATCCTTCCTAAACTGAACAAATTCGTCCAATAGTTTCAGAGTATAATGAAAAGTACATCACCGGTATAGAAGGGGTTAAGTACATCACCGGTATAGAAGGGGTTAAGTACATCACCGGTATAGAAGGGGTTAAGCACAAATATCACAACAATCCCCAAACGTAGAATGGTTGATGTTAAATTGGCTGCTAGGACTCCTCTCTATTAAGGGGGGCGACCTGATTTTGTTTTCCTTTTCTCTGGTTTACATCCATTCGGCCCCATTCATCCTACTGCTTTAAGACGTATATCCCCATCTGGGTGTCGATTTCTTCCTGGAGAGCGATAGCGAGCCTGCATTGTATTAAGAAATCCGGCTTCGCCGGAGAAATTTGTCTATCGAAAAATGCACACGTTTAGCCTGCTGTCAAAATTTTGTTTTTAAATATGCTGGCTTGCTACCACTTGCCAGGAATAAATCGACACTTGGATGGGGGTAAACGTCTTAAAACAGTAGGCTGAATGGGGCCGAATGGATATAACCCAGAGAGAGAGGGGGAGAGAGAGAAAAAAACTGAGGTGGGCCCCCTTAATTGCTTCGGTCTATAGATGTGGAATAATATGGTAATGAGTATTCCTCAACAGATGTTACCAGTTAACTCTATCACTCCTTCTGCTCTCATTCCTCAACAGATGTTACCAGTTAACTCTATCACTCCTTCTGCTCTCATTCCTCAACAGATGTTACCAGTTAACTCTATCACTCCTTCTGCTCTCATTCCTCAACAGATGTTACCAGTTAACTCTATCACTCCTTCTGCTCTCATTCCTCAACAGATGTTACCAGTTAACTCTATCACTCCTTCTGCTCTCATTCCTCAACAGATGTTACCAGTTAACTCTATCACTCCTTCTGCTCTCATTCCTCAACAGATGTTACCAGTTAACTCTATCACTCCTTCTGCTCTCATTCCTCAACAGATGTTACCAGTTAACTCTATCACTCCTTCTGCTCTCATTCCTCAACAGATGTTACCAGTTAACTCTATCACTCCTTCTGCTCTCATTCCTCAACAGATGTTACCAGTTAACTCTATCTCTCCTTCTGCTCTCATTCCTCAACAGATGTTACCAGTTAACTCTATCTCTCCTTCTGCTCTCATTCCTCAACAGATGTTACCAGTTAACTCTATCACTCCTTCTGCTCTCATTCCTCAACAGATGTTACCAGTTAACTCTATCACTCCTTCTGCTCTCATTCCTCAACAGATGTTACCAGTTAACTCTATCACTCCTTCTGCTCTCATTCCTCAACAGATGTTACCAGTTAACTCTATCACTCCTTCTGCTCTCATTCCTCAACAGATGTTACCAGTTAACTCTATCACTCCTTCTGCTCTCATTCCTCAACAGATGTTACCAGTTAACTCTATCACTCCTTCTGCTCTCATTCCTCAACAGATGTTACCAGTTAACTCTATCACTCCTTCTGCTCTCATTCCTCAACAGATGTTACCAGTTAACTCTATCACTCCTTCTGCTCTCATTCCTCAACAGATGTTACCAGTTAACTCTATCACTCCTTCTGCTCTCATTCCTCAACAGATGTTACCAGTTAACTCTATCACTCCTTCTGCTCTCATTCCTCAACAGATGTTACCAGTTAACTCTATCACTCCTTCTGCTCTCATTCCTCAACAGATGTTACCAGTTAACTCTATCACTCCTTCTGCTCTCATTCCTCAACAGATGTTACCAGTTAACTCTATCACTCCTTCTGCTCTCATTCTTCAACAGATGTTACCAGTTAACTCTATCACTCCTTCTGCTCTCATTCCTCAACAGATGTTACCAGTTAACTCTATCACTCCTTCTGCTCTCATTCCTCAACAGATGTTACCAGTTAACTCTATCACTCCTTCTGCTCTCATTCCTCAACAGATGTTACCAGTTAACTCTATCACTCCTTCTGCTCTCATTCCTCAACAGATGTTACCAGTTAACTCTATCACTCCTTCTGCTCTCATTCCTCAACAGATGTTACCAGTTAACTCTATCACTCCTTCTGCTCTCATTCCTCAACAGATGTTACCAGTTAACTCTATCACTCCTTCTGCTCTCATTCCTCAACAGATGTTACCAGTTAACTCTATCACTCCTTCTGCTCTCATTCCTCAACAGATGTTACCAGTTAACTCTATCACTCCTTCTGCTCTCATTCCTCAACAGATGTTACCAGTTAACTCTATCACTCCTTCTGCTCTCATTCCTCAACAGATGTTACCAGTTAACTCTATCACTCCTTCTGCTCTCATTCCTCAACAGATGTTACCAGTTAACTCTATCACTCCTTCTGCTCTCATTCCTCAACAGATGTTACCAGTTAACTCTATCACTCCTTCTGCTCTCATTCCTCAACAGATGTTACCAGTTAACTCTATCACTCCTTCTGCTCTCATTCCTCAACAGATGTTACCAGTTAACTCTATCACTCCTTCTGCTCTCATTCCTCAACAGATGTTACCAGTTAACTCTATCACTCTTTCTCTCATTCCTCAACAGATGTTACCAGTTAACTCTATCACTCCTTCTGCTCTCATTCCTCAACAGATGTTACCAGTTAACTCTATCACTCCTTCTGCTCTCATTCCTCAACAGATGTTACCAGTTAACTCTATCACTCCTTCTGCTCTCATTCCTCAACAGATGTTACCAGTTAACTCTATCACTCCTTCTGCTCTCATTCTTCAACAGATGTTACCAGTTAACTCTATCACTCCTTCTGCTCTCATTCCTCAACAGATGTTACCAGTTAACTCTATCACTCCTTCTGCTCTCATTCCTCAACAGATGTTACCAGTTAACTCTATCACTCCTGCTCTCATTCCTCAACAGATGTTACCAGTTAACTCTATCACTCCTTCTGCTCTCATTCCTCAACAGATGTTACCAGTTAACTCTATCACTCCTTCTGCTCTCATTCTTCAACAGATGTTACCAGTTAACTCTATCACTCCTTCTGCTCTCATTCCTCAACAGACGTTACCAGTTAACTCTATCACTCCTTCTGCTCTCATTCCTCAACAGATGTTACCAGTTAACTCTATCACTCCTTCTGCTCTCATTCCTCAACAGATGTTACCAGTTAACTCTATCACTCCTTCTGCTCTCATTCCTCAACAGATGTTACCAGTTAACTCTATCACTCCTTCTGCTCTCATTCTTCAACAGATGTTACCAGTTAACTCTATCACTCCTTCTGCTCTCATTCTGGGACTCTAAACAAGTATACATGACGTATTATTGTAAAACACCGCCAATTACGGCATTCGAAAACCCCATTCAATATTTTGGGTTTTTAACACTTACACTGAGGGAATATTTCCGCCTATTTCTGCCATATCAGGGCTCATGAAGGCACTTCTGATTGATTAAGCAAGTGTCTGGATGAAATTAAATGTATTCAGCCAAAAACTAGAAGAAAATAGCTTTAAAATAACACCAAAACGAGCTTCGTAGCATGCGGGCTTCACCTGCAGTGCTACCATAGACATTCGCTAATACTGAGCAATTATCGCTAATGTCGGGCTACATTTGCCTTTGGCAGCGCTGTATGTCAGGCGAGAGTATGGCTCATACTCCTCAGTGCCCCGGCCAGCTGGCTGGAGAGAGGATGAGTGGCCTGTCGCGCTTCCGTTCCCACACACTCGATTCTACAGGATTTCAAAGGCTTTAACCCCTTCATCCCCATGACGTCTTTTTAACTTTCATTCTGGCTAAAGATAGACGATTTTATACAGTTTCATGACGACCTATGTTATTCAGAGGGATTATTGAGATCGTATTTAGCCATATGAGTCCTAGAGGTAGATTATATACTAAAGAAAATCGCATATTGGTAACCAGAATATGATGAAAATTACATCATGGTGGTGAAGGAGTTAAAAGCCTGTAAATTGCTGTAACTTGCCATGGCGTTCCGGAACGTCTCCTGCAGTCAATGGGTTAAAACTATTACAAATGTGCACTATGGCAATATGACCATGAAAACTTGATATTCTTGTTGACTAGGTATGCTTGTATAAAATATTATTTGTTACAGTATTTCTCTCACAATATGATATAAAGCTATACTGTATATCTTCTTTAAGTCTTAGTGTTCACCTCTCAAATAATTCATCTCCCAAACCCACACTCGCTATTTTCGGCTTGGGTTATATTTCCCCAGGGCGGTTCCGGTTACTTATTAAGGGGAGGTTTTTAGTTTGTTCCCTAGACCACCATCAAACTTAAAATTACACCCCCTTTTCAAAATAAATTTGTACATTTTTCGGTAGAAAAATGTCCCGGCCAAAGGCCTGTTCCTCTCAACTTTCAGGATCGCTGTCGCTCGCCAGGAAAAAATCGACGCCTAAATTGCACGAAAGGTCTAAAAATTGACAGAAATGGGGGGAAAGGTATTAAAATCTCCAAATTAATGGGGCGAATATCTTAGAATATCAAAAGCAATTAGGCTAAACATGAGAGAGAAAGGGGTCAGGAAAAAAGTCCCTCAAGGGGAAATCTCCCCTTAATTAGCTCGGTTATGGAGTAATTAGTCGTTAATGAGGCTTGGTAATGACACCCCCCTGGCCGTTGTTGACGTGTGGGAGACTTGGTTATGGAGTAATTAGTCGTTAATGAGGCTTGGTAATGACACCCCCCTGGCCGTTGTTGACGTGTGGGAGACTTGGTTATGGAGTAATTAGTCGTTAATGAGGCTTGGTAATGACACCCCCCTGGCCGTTGTTGACGTGTGGGAGACTTGGTTATGGAGTAATTAGTCGTTAATGAGGCTTGGTAATGACACCCCCCTGACCGTTGTTGACGTGTGGGAGACTTGGTTATGGAGTAATTAGTCGTTAATGAGGCTTGGTAATGACACCCCCCTGACCGTTGTTGACGTGTGGGAGACTTGGTTATGGAGTAATTAGTCGTTAATGAGGCTTGGTAATGACACCCCCCTGACCGTTGTTGACGTGTGGGAGACTTGGTTATGGAGTAATTAGTCGTTAATGAGGCTTGGTAATGACACCCCCCTGACCGTTGTTGACGTGTGGGAGACTTTGACACCGGCGATTAGGAGAACTAATTTCTTAAGGGGGGATGGTTCACTTTTTGGGCGCTTTTTGCATGTATTCATTATTTTTCTAGTTTCCTCCATAGACCTCTATCAAAAAAAAAAAAAAAAAAAAATCCATTAGATCCCCCTTCTAGATTAATTTGTACATTTTTCGGTAGAAAAATGTCCCGGCCGAAGGCCAGTTCTTCCAACATTACAGGCTCACTACCGTTCGCCAGGGAAATATAGAAACCTAAATAGCACGAAAGGTCTAAATATTGACGACGAAACGGGGCGAAAGGTCTTAAAATCGACTAACTAATGGGCCGAATGTCTTATAATATCAAACTAATGGGATAGCTCATTCCTTAACCCTTTCTGTACCGACACGTCTTTTTAGTTTTATTCTAGCAATATATACTGTAGACACTTTTATACAGTTTAACCCTTAATTAGCGGCTCACCACATAAGTCGAGTTAAATAAAGCTGGACTATGTGGCGGCGCTCGACATAGGTCGAGTGGCAATTTCAGCACGTAATGTTGCTGAGAGAGAGAGACAAGTGGTGGCAGGAGAGTAGCGAGCGTATGACTGCTCCAGACCACCGTGGCGAACATACTGACACGAATCCCAGCTCCCTCCTCCCTCTCTCACTCGCTATATAAGGAATTGTATCGGGAAAGTGGCTAATTACATGCTTTTTGCACTCGCGTTGCACGGTTATTGCAAGAAAACTAGCCATCATAAAAGGATCGTTATGCTGTCATTCGAAAGCTCTGTTTATGCCCTTTCAGGGATAGGTACTTGTTTTACGTTCTGGGTCTTATTTAGGCATGAAAATGATCACGTAAACAGCCCTATTTTGGCTAAAAACACCCCGCTGGGTGGTACATATAAATAAACCGCATAGGCCACTCGTAAGGTGTTAAGAAGCATCTGTGGTAGTAAAAAGGGTCAAGTGAGATAGTTCACAGCCTGTTGAGTACTGGAGGCCCTTCTTAACCCTTCTTTGGCGGCGCCCAGCTATTGTCGAGTGAAATAAATGTGGCCTATGTGGCGGATCACGGCTATTGTCGAGTGCAATTTTGAGCACGTAATGTGCTCTGAGAGAGAGCGGAGCGGTGGGAGGAGCGTATGTTACCTCATGACCGCTCGCCACGGTGGCCGTGGAGCTACTGAGATGTACTCCTTTGTACTCCATCCTCTCTCACTCGTTTCACACGTAATAATGTAAGAAAATGACCGTATTTTACCGATTTTGCCCTTCGGTTGCATGATCGTTGCAAGACAACCAGTGATCGTAGAAGGATGGTTCTGGTGTCATTGGAAAGCTGAATTAACGCCCTTTCAGGGATACATACTTGTATTACGCTCTGGCTCTTGTTTATGCATGAAAACGAGCACGGAAACAAGCTCGTTTACAGTAAAACCCCCCGCTGGGCGGCACAGTCAAATATACTCCACCACCCGCTCTTTGAGTGTTAAACTGCATAAAATCGTCTAAATTATTGCTAGAATAGAATTAATAACACGTCCCCGGTACAGAAGGGGTTAAGGAATGAGCTATCCCATTAGTTTGGTATTATAAGACATTCGGCCCATTAATTAGTCGATTTTAAGACCTTTCGCCCCATTTCGTCGTCACTATTTAGACCTTAGAAGGAGTTAAGGGGGTAGTACTTGGTTTTTGGCCCATGTATTTACTTACTAATATATTTTTGAGTTTCCTCGCTAGACCTCCATCAAACCCCTTAGACCCGCTTTCAAGATAAATTTGTAAAGTTTTCTGTAGAAAAATGTCCCGGCCTAAGGCCGTTTCCTTCTAAAATTACAGGCTCGCTGTCGCTCGCCAGGAAAAAATCTACACCTAAATGGCACGAAAAGTCCTAATATTGACAAAGAAATGGGGTGAAAGGTCTCAAAATCGCCAAACTAAGGGAACGAACGTCTTACAATTTCAAAATTAATGTTCTAAACACGCTCTCTCTCTCTCTCTCTTTCGTTCTCTCTCTCTCTCTCTCTCTCTCTCTTTCGTTCTCTCTCTCTCTCTCTCTCTCTCTTCTCTCCTTTTTTAGGCGGGTTAGGTGGGGGTGTGGGGGGAGAAAGAGAGCGGGGAGGGGGGTATGGCTTTGGTGGTAGAGTGGGGGAATTTACAAAACTGCACGCACACATAAAAACCAACTCTTTTACGGTCATACAGTTTTTACTCAACATTGAACAAAATAATCTCTCGTCAGATTGTTTGGCCGTTCCATTGACTGTGTGTAGGTGTTTTGGCCGTTCCATTGACTGTTTGTAGGTGTTTTGGCCGTTCCATTGACTGTGTGTAGGTGTTTTGGCCGTTCCATTGACTGTGTGTTGTTCCATTGACTGTGTGTAGGTGTTTTGGCTGTTCCATTGACTGTGTGTAGGTGTTTTGGCCGTTCCATTGACTGTGTGTAGGTGTTTTGGCCGTTCCATTGACTGTGTGTAGGTGTTTTGGCCGTTCCATTGACTGTGTGTAGGTGTTTTGGCCGTTCCATTGACTGTGTGTAGGTGTTTTGGCCGTTCCATTGACTGTGTGTAGGTGTTTTGGCCGTTCCATTGACTGTGTGTAGGTGTTTTGGCCGTTCCATTGACTGTGTGTAGGTGTTTTGGCCGTTCCATTGACTGTGTGTAGGTGTTTTGGCCGTTCCATTGACTGTGTGTAGGTGTTTTGGCCGTTCCATTGACTGTGTGTAGGTGTTTTGGCCGTTCCATTGACTGTGTGTAGGTGTTTTGGCCGTTCCATTGACTGTGTGTAGGTGTTTTGGCCGTTCCATTGACTGTGTGTAGGTGTTTTGGCCGTTCCATTGACTGTGTGTAGGTTTTTATTATTTATATTTTGTTTTGCTTGAAATCAGCAAGTTAAGGGGACACTGACGGCTTTTTTGGCCTATAAATTCATTCATTCATAAATTTTGAGTTTCCTCGCTAGACATCCCTCAAACTTAGACAAACATCCCCTAGACCACCCCTCAAGATAAATTTGTACATTTTTCGGTAGAACAATATGTGTTTATTTGTGTATGTTTATTTGTGGGTATTTTTTTGTTTTCTATGTGAATGAGGGAGGCAAAAGGCAGAACTGCCTGTAGCGAGTGCCTCCCCCATAATTGAAAGAGTGACATGGCCAAAATCAAGGGACGTTGGAGATAAATTGCCTGGACACACGGAGTTTGAAGATATTTAAGTCATAAAAAGAGGGAAAGAATGATTCTGGGAGACAGTTCCAGAGCTCAGCTGTTGAATAGAAGACCTATCGTGCTACTTAGGTGTCGATTTATTCCTGGCGAGCGATAGCGAGTCTGTAATTGTAAGAAGAACCGGCTTTTGGCCGGGAACAAGTAGATAGATAAATAATGATATATGTATTTATGGAAAGTAAACAGAGGGAAAAAACATCGAAAAAACATAATTGAATAAGGGATAATAAGGCTTTGAATAATAAGGGATAATAAGGGATAATAAGGCTTTGCATAATTATATGATGCAGAATATAATGGGAATATACGAAACGATTAAAAACTGAAGAATATACGATAATCTTGAATAATTATGAGATTATGTTATACAGTATAACGTATGAGACGATGTCAATATAACCAACGTATAATTTATACACTTTATATATACTTTTAATATAGCATCCCACTCGCATGTACACAATAATATAGCATCCCACTCGCATGTACACAATAATATAGCATCCCACTCGCATGTACACAATAATATAGCATCCCACTCGCATGTACACAATAATATAGCATCCCACTTGCATGTACACAATAATATAGCATCCAACTCGCATGTACACAATAATATAGCATCCCACTCGCATGTACACAATAATATAGCATCCCACTCGCATGTACACAATAATATAGCATCCCACTCGCATGTACACAATAATATAGCATCCAACTCGCATGTACACATAATATAGCATCCCACTCGCATGTACACAATAATATAGCATCCCACTCGCATGTACACAATAATATAGCATCCCACTCGCATGTACACAATAATATAGCATCCCACTCGCATGTACACAATTATATAGCATCCCACTCGCATGTACACAATAATATAGCATCCCACTCGCATGT